>PVJS01001989.1:8659-21994 GCA_004027185.1 Glis glis
AATCCCCGGTCCGAAAAAAAAAAAAAAAAACACACTAGATGAGCATACATTCTCAACTTGGCACCAGAATTCCAATAATGATTAACTATAGTAAAATACTTGGTCCTACAAAGTCAGCCAGAAGCAAATCCTCAGGCTAAACCCTCAGTTTAAAGTGGAGCTTTTTGAAATTGCAGTTTGTAAAGTATGACTCTTGCCAGTCACTCTTAAATCCAGTCAACCAAACTAATTAAATTCACAGTTCCCAAAATGTTTCCAATAAACAGGATCCAAAATAATAATATCCTTTTATGTTTCCTCAGCAATTTACAGCAGAACACATTTATAACTATCTTTCATAGCCAGCAATGGCTTTATAAGTTCTGACTAATATCTTCATGCGACAATAACCCATGAAAATTATTTTATCACTTGTAGTGTTTTCTCAAGGATTTACAGATGCTATAAAAATTGTCTTTATAGAATTTTCCATCAACAAAAATTTCACAAGAAAAATATCATATAATAGGAGCTAACTTTTGAGAAATAAGCAATTCTTGTGACCATAATCTTTACATTTAGTGTAATATTGATTAAAATTGGGAGAAATATTCAGAGACCATTCATGGTGAAATTAGAAATCGACCAACAGCATGATTTCTCCTACTGGGAGGATATTTGGGCTGACTGGAAATGTCATAAGTTCCCTCTAGTTAGAACTCCAGAGGGTGAATTCCTGCATTGGAAGGCACATGGGAACCGTGAGAAGGAGGGATGATTAACCCTGCAATGACCCAAGCTCCAGATATCACCTGCTCTCCAGTTAGTGGACATTTACCCATTGTCTTCCAGAGCTTGGAATGTTAGAGCGGGAGAGGCCTAGAGGGTCTCTCATTCCTGGTTCTCAACTCTGATGGCCCATGAGAACCATCGAAAATGCTAGAAGAAAGGACTTTGAATGTTTTCACCACAAAGAAGTGATAAATGTTTGAGATAGGTATGTTTATTCTTCTTTGACCATAACAGAATATATTCATGTATCAAAATATCACTGATAACCCATAAACATGTACAATTTTTAATGTGTCAAAATAAAACCCTTGCAAATGTCCAGGAGCAATTCCAGACTAAATTAAAATCTCTGGGGTTGAGGAACAAACATTGGAATATTTTCAAGTCCCCCAGGTGATTCTAATATGCAGCCAGATTAAGAGACAATCGTCTTGTAACTGAGCTCATAAAAAGATAAAAAGCTTAGCTTTACAGAGAAGATTTAGCAATTTTAGGAATCAGGATGATTTTCTTCTCTCTCATGTCATTTAGCTAATGGCTCTGCCTCCAGAAATTAGATATGGAACATTAGGAGACCCGTGCATTAAATAGGTTATTCTAGAGAGCCTGTAAGATCCCTTCCCAGACTAACAGTTTTTATATAATTTTCATTTTAAGCTTAAGCTTCTTTCACAGTGGGATCATGGAGAATACAATTCAACAGTGAGAGAAACTCCAGTGTCCCTTTTACCCCAGAACAAATAGATCCAGCCTTGTCCAATCCTCATTCTGGCCTTTCCAACTTCCTCTAACAAACCACATGGTCAGACTTAGATACAGCAGCAACCCTACTCCTGGAACCAATTTTTGACTTGTCCAACATTTTCATTGCTATAATCCAAAACAACTGACCATACAACTTAGAGGAAGGAATATGTATTTGTTCGAGTTTGGGAGATTTAGAGCTTTATTCCATGTCAGGCTGGGTCTATGGAGCTCAGGGAATGATGACAGGAAATAGAGAGAGGGGGAGTTCAAGATTCTCCACTCCATGGCAGCCAGAAGCAGAGAGAGAAAGCAAGGGGAGGAGGAAAGATATATAATCCCAAGGCCACACTCCCAGGGACCCCTCATTAGCAACCAAGCCCCACTTCCAACATTGCTATCTTGTTTCCATGAGGGTTAAAGGGACATTCTAAATCTAAATCATTACAGAAAGTCCTCCTAAGAAATTGAGCTTTGATTGAGCCTTGCTTTATAGTCGAGAATGTGTTAGCTTGTAGTGAGAACACTTAAAATCTATTCTCTTAGCAATTTCCAAAAATATATGCACCATTATAACTATAGTCATCATGTTGTACAATGTCTGTACATGTCTGTACAATGAATCTCTTGAACTTATGACTCCTTAGATTTTAAATCTTTTGACCAATATCTCCCCAGTCTTCTTCCTCTTCCAGCCCTTTGTAACCACCATTCTCTTTTATATATACTATTTCATACTCTTCTTCATTAGTTTTACACACATAAGGGTGGCAATGTGAGTGTTCTCACCACAGAAAACGATAAGTATGTTAGGTAATGCAGATGTTAACTAACTTGAATTGGAAATTTCACAATGTATCCCTATTTCTAACCAACATGTCATGCAATGTACAAATACACACATTTTTATTTATCAGTTAAAAATAAATTTTAAAAAGTTTAAATGGTGGTAAACAAATATTTGAATCTGTGGACAGGTATATATCATGTCAACCTCCTTAATAGACAGGATAGAATATACAGAATGCATAACAACAAAAGAAATTTCCCTAATGATATGGAAATAGTCACCCTAAAAAGACAGAGTGTTGTTAGAAAGTGGCTGAAATCCAGATATATACATTAGTGGGGAAAATGCTATGAAGTCCCACCTATAGCCATGTTCAGACAAGTATGCAAATCCAGCATTTATATTTGCGGAAACTAATAACTTTCTTTCAATTGTTTTCTTTCATATTGCCTTTGGGAAATTGTGAAACAAATAAATAAATTGAAAAGGAGTTCATTGACTTCAGGACTAATTTTCTTTCCTTCAAACGACATGAGTTGTTGGATGTGTTTATTCTTTTGATGTGCAGCAATCACATATTAAGACGCTGCTTTACAATAATGACATGCATGCTGCATACCTCTGCTTGAATAAACATTCTTCAGAAAATATTTCATTGTCATAGTGTTACTTACTCAAAACATCTCTATCATTATAGAAAATATTTGAATTCAGCCAGGTGTGGTGGCGCACGCATGTAATCCCAGTACTTGGGAGGCTGAGACCGGAGGATCCAGGTTCGTGGCCAGCCTCAGCTACTTAGTGAGGCCCTCCACAACTTAGTGAGACCCTGTTTCAAAATAAAAAAAAAATAGGGCTGGGGGTGTAGCTCGGAGGTAGAATGCCCCTGGGTTCAATCCCCAGTACTGCAAATAAATAAATAAATAAAATAAAAAGAAAATATTTGAATTCAACTCAGGCTTCAACAGCTACCTCGATCTGCTTTGGTCACTGTTTCTTTTTTTGCGGTACCGGGGATGGAACCCAGGGGTGTTCTACCTCCGAGCTACACCCTCCAGCCCTATTTTTTTATACTTTATTTTGAAACCGGGTCTCACGAAGTTGCAGAGGGCCTTACTAAGTAGCTGAGGCTGGCCGCAAACCCAGATCCTCCAGTCTCCACCTCCCAAGTACTAGGATTACAAGCGTGCGCCACCACGCCCAGCTCACTGTTTCTAATTGTGATTCCCATCACATTTCATGAACACGTTTTTTCATGAATTTTTAAATTTGCTTTGTTCATTCTCTGTTCACATTTTTGTCATTGTCATTGTCTTTATTGAAATTTCTTGCCCCTTTCTGTCCAATATCCAATCCCTATTCATCCCCCAGTAACAGGGTTGATTCCTACCTTATCTAGTACTTTGACTACCCAATCAATCCAAATTTCTTCTTTAAATGTCCATAGCATGTATTTTCTATTTTTGTTTTTATTTTTGGTACTGGAGATAGAACCTGGGGGCATTCTACCTCTGAGCTACATCCCCAGCCTTTTTTTATTTTTTATTTTGAAGCAGGGTCTCACTAAGTTGCTGAGGTTCTTGCTAAGTTGCTGAGGCTGGCCTCGAACCTGCAATCGTCCAGTCTCAGGCTCCCAGGTACTGGGATTACATGTGTGCACTGCTGCACTCAGCATGTATTATCTGTCTTGGTCGTTTCAATTTCATCGGGAAGCAGCTTCCTTTGGTGCAAAGAATCCTACAGTATTATGGCAATTTTGTGACCCATATTCTAAGTGCTGTAGAACTACAGAGAAAAGGAAGGTCAATGAAAGATGTTTATATTTCCATTTTATTTCAAGCACAAATTAAAGCAGATATTTCTGAATGTAAATTCCAGTGCTTCTTTGAACTTGGAGCTTAAGCTAACTTCTGGATAAGAAAAGGGGAATTCTTGGCAAGATACTTAGATATGATCTTTCTAGTTTCTAACTCCTTGATGGAAGCAGAAATGAGAAGCAGCAACTGTTTATCATACTTTATTGAGAGAGAACGTTGTCATTTTAGCACAAAGTTAATTAATTGATTAATTTAGAACACTGTGTTGATTATGTTTTTTGGAAACTGTTAAATACACAAGTAGGATTTTGGAGGCGGATTATATTCCTTAAAGTAATTGGCATGAAGAGTAATTTTTGTCTTCAAATATGAAGCTATGTAGGATATATTTGTTTATACAGATGCAGATATTTAAGACATAACTCATACCTGAGGGCAATGCAGTATTTGCCCAACTTCTTATCAGCTATTGCTTTTAGAATACTGATTGACATACAAATCACCTAAAGATCTTGATAAAAATGAAAATTCTTATTGGGAAGTCCTAAGATAGATCTGAGATTCTGCATTTTGAATAATTTCCCAAGTAATGCAGGCTATACCTTGAGTAACAAGGCCCTAAGGCACCCTCTCACAGTATCATGAAGCACCTGCCTCCCCTGTCTCTCACTAATCTGAGAACGCCCACTTCTATAGCTGGAAGGCACTATCATATCCCAAAGGTCCAAGAGGTGTGCTTCCATCTGGAGTACAAGATCACTTCCAATCTATCTTCTTGAGAGCCATTATTATAGATGATGGTTATTTATATTTGAATATTTTAGCCTATTTTATTAATTATTTCAACATTTATTCAGTGCCGTCTATGTGTAAGGCATAAAAAAAAAGATAAATAAGACCCACTTTCATGGTTATTATAGCAATTTGTTGTACTTACTAGATCATAAGCCAACAGTTGTCAACATTATAGAGATATGTAAACATTGAGATATCAAAAGTTAGCCGGGCGTGGTGGCGCACGCTTGTAATCCCAGTACTTTGGGAGGCAGAGACCGGAGGATCTGGGTTGGTGGCCAGTCTCAGCTCTCTCTCTCTCTCTCTCTCTCTCTCCCTCTCTCTCTCTCTCTCTTGCTCTCTCTCTCACTCCTTAGTGAGGTCCTCCACAACTTCGTGAGACCCGGTTTCAAAATAAAGTATAAAAAATAGGGCCGGGGGCGTAGCGCAGAGGTAGAACGCCCCTCTGTTTAATCCCCGGTACCGCAAAAAAAAAAAAAAGAGATATCAAAATTTTCTTAGGGTAATCTAATGAGTAACATACTTCATCAACATCTTTTATGAAATAATAATGGTTGCGTCACTGAGGCCAGGAACATACACACTCACATACAAACACAAATACACACATATGCACGCACCTACACCTACACATACACACAGCTCACCTCATTTTCTGAGTTACAGCTGAGGGCATTCTTAGAATTTGGAGGGTGGTGTTACCTACCCCCTGTTGTCAAACAATCTTAATCCTAGTCTGCCAAACAATTAAATTTTCTCATAATTATTTCTTCCATGTTACCATCAAGTAAATGAACTCATACAATCATGGTTGGATGTACAGTCTAAAAAATAATTATGTAATTAGTATCTTCCCCTGATAACTCACTATATCTCTAATCCAAGATGACTGTTTTTGAGTGATAAGGAAAATAAAAATTGCTATAGAAACAAAAGTAAGGACTATTGCAGAGTTCTCTAAGGGAATTAAAGTGGGATTGTGACTACAGGGTATTGACCTTGAGGTGGGATGGATGAGTAGCCCTTCCCTATGTAAGATGAGGGTAGAACCATTCCAGATATTAGAAAGCCAAATGCAAGGGCCAATAAAGGAAGGAAAATTACTCTTTGGTGGCTGTTGTACCAAGCATTTATATATACCTAATCTAGAATCTATATTCCATGTGCTCTTTACTAAGAGAATGAAGCTAAGATCAACACAACTGGGAACACATCATGTTGGTAAATTTCCAGATAATGAGCCTACATCATGAAAAGTGAAAAGAATTTTAAGCATAAGTCAGGTCCTTAGATGTTCAGAGTTTCTTGAACAGGAAAAAATGCTACCTATGCGAACATGCTCAGATACGTCATAGAGGTTCCTATTGCATTGCTCCTTGGAAGCCCATTTCAGACTTTCTATCAGATTTTCTTCAGAATTCTGGCTCTCACTGTGGTACCTAATCTGTCGTGATATTTTATGCTGGTGGCCTTGTATCTTACCTTAGCAACTGAACTCACTGTATGTACACACACTGTCTTTTAAGTATCTGAACAGTCCCCTCCATTTCTGTCCAATTACTGTTCCTATCCATGTTTCTCTTTTAGTCAATTATTATTATTATTATTATTGTTATTATCATTATTTTGGTACTAGGCATTGAGCCCAGGAACATTCTATCTCTGAGCTACACCACCAGCTCTATTCTATTTTTTATTTTAAAATAGGGTCTCACTAAGTTGCTGAGGCTAGCCTCGAACCTGCGATTCTCCTGTCTCCCAAGTACTGGGATTATAGACCTGTGCCACTATATCCTGCTTTTCTTTTGGTCACTAAAAGTGGCTTATGTTGCAGCAAAACTGAAGATACAATATTAAGTCGCAGATGGCTACGTGTGAATTGAGACAGCTCTCAGGTGTTTAAGCTAGGTGCTTAAAGTGTTAAGTTTTTTATGCTTTCTTAATCCCTCAAAGATGGTGACTCAGAAAATCAAAAGCATTTATATTTGAACTTTTCATTTGAGTATATGTCTAAAATGTGTTTTAAGTTCTCATATTTGTAATAAAAATGGAGAAATGTGGTCATCTACTCTATCAAGGGAACCACTTGAATATTTCAAGTTTATACATATACATTCAGAGACTGACTGTATGTAATTAAATAAAATTCTCCTATTTACTAACTCACTTTAGATTTTATTTTTTCTTATTCAACAATAATGGACAAGATCACAAGCCAACAGCCATTATTTTTTCATGTAAAAATTCTATTTTTTTTATTATTTGTGTACCAATGAAAAATTGGTAGTGTTTGCTGCAATCACTTCTCAGTAGAATCAGACAATTCAGGCTTATACGTGTCCTCACATGTAGACTCAGACTCTTAATTAAATTTTAGAGTTTGTTTATTTATGATATATATTTATTTTGTTATATATGTGAAGCATCCGGGGAGAAAAGCCGAGAGTCCCTTCTTCACTACATCTCTGCTACTTCTGCCAGTCTCCTTACAGAAGCCTCTTTTTGATGATGTTTAAACAAAGTGTCTGTTAATGCCAAACTCAGGATACACAAAAAGCAACTTGTAATACAGAGAAAAGCGCTATTCTTAGCATACATCAAGGACAGACACAGTATAAAGAAGGAATGCCCACCTGGGCTCATTTCTGATATTGAGACCTTGAGACCGTCCTGCGTGCAGGAATTCTCTTCTCCACAGCTCACTGTGTGTGTTGCTGAGATGGTCTAATTGACCTCAGAAACTTAACCCTTGATGGTCTGCAACAAGTGTCTATGTCAATGATTCAGAAATTAAGTTTTTTTTCTGCTCAGAATATCATTAGTTGTCTCGTTTTTAAATTGATATGTAAATGTGTTTTTTTGCTATCAAAAGTAAATTTGGGCTAGGTGTGGTGATGCATGCCTGTAATCTTAGTACTTGGGAGGCTTAGATAGGTGGATCACAGGTTTGAGGCCAGCCTCATCAACTTGGTGAAGACCTCGGCAATTTACTGAGACCCTATTTAAAAATAAAAAAAAATAGGGCTGGGGATGTAGCTCAGTGGTAGAATGCCCCTGGGTTCAATCCCTAGTATGACAGAAAAACAAAAAAATAAATTTGACTTTAGCATGTTACCTGAGATAGCAATACTTGCTTTACCTACTTCAAAGAGAGACTCAAATATGATCATCTACTTGTTATTTAACAAATATATATTGAGCACTTATTACATATGAGTCAGTCACTGTGATAGACTAATTATCTCACAGGTCTATAAGCTTGAGCAGTTGCTTTACACATTGAGGTTTCACATCAGTTGATTAGTCAATATTTTCCCTAAGTCCCGATGTGACCTTTATAGGAAGGCATTTTTTCCAGTTTTGTCAGCTAGGAAAAAGAAACTCAGAATAGTTAGAATGGTTATCCACATTTCATACATCTAGCGAATGTCATTAGTTCCCTTGAATGGTTTTGAATCCAAGTTCTTTCAAGACCCTGTCCTATCTACTTTACCACTCAGCCCGTACACTATCAACTATGTGATTATTTTCTGCATCCAAAACAGCAGCTTTGTAAATATAATCCTTAAATACCCTCTACACTCAACCTTGAGCTTCAAAGTTGGCCTTCATGATTACCCTAAGAAAGTTGGGAGAGTATAATTGCTTCATTGATAGCAAACCTCTTTATCTTACTTTATTGAATTTTAATCGCTTCTTGTGTTTTCTTCTAGCTCATTGATCCTTGAAGCCAATATCTACGTCATATTTATTTTTATATTCTTATACCTAGAATAATGCTGGCTAAACAAGAGGTGCTCTGGAAATTAGACTCAAACAGACTTTTAAGAAACTATTTCACATATATGCACAATAATACTGCCAATTATAGTTAAGAGTTTAAATTACGTCTGATATTTCCTGTGTAATAATTGTATATTTAGTCTGAAATAGATTTCTATCAAATGATTAAAACAAAATTAATTTTGTTTAATAGAAAGGACCTCAGATATGATAACATAAGAAAAGAACTATGAAAATTAGAATATTGGCAAATATAAAATACTATTATCTCTGAAAGTTAGGCACAATCCTGTCAAGGCCACTTCATTTTGTATTCAGACTTTACAAAAGTATCTATCACATGGTTTCTGCACTAGACTATCTTTTGTGGCACACTGACGATAGCTCTTAAACTATTCACTTCAGAACAATCTGCTACAATGGCAAATCACTTAGGAAGCAATTAAAGTCAAGCAAATCAAAATGCAGAAATGACAGATAGTAAATGAAGAAAGGGCTAGATTAAATTATGCCATAAATTATAAACAGAGGAATCTATTGTTTCTCTCCTCTAGAAGAAATGCCCTCCTTCCCTAGTAAATTCTAGCACACTACCACGCGTGCTGACTGCTTGCAACTTACCTTCCTCATTGCTTTTGAAAATTATTTACCTCCTCTGTAGAGCATCATAATATCTTTCCGTCAACCAAATATCTCAGCAATATAGAAGAGTTATAGCTCCCCCCCACCACTAATATTTCATTTCTTTCTCATTAGTAAAACTAAAACCACAGTGTCAGTCTGGATTCTTAGGATACAATAAAGGAAAATCGACAATTCTTGTTTAAAGGATATTAGATTGTTCATACAATTAGCCTGAAGCGTGGGCCGTATCTGTTGCTCTTGAGGCTAACAGTGCTCAGTATCACCCTGAGAAGAGCTCACTGGCGGGAGGGAGGCCTCTTCCATGGCGAGTGCAGGGGGCTCTGTTGCAAGCATCATTGCCACCAGGAGCCCCATGATCCAGGTTCACCGTCTGCCAGAACCTTTGTTTCTGGTTCTACCTCCTTGAGTGTGCATCTGATTAGCAGAAGTCCACCTTATGCGTTATGCGTCGCTGTCCTGGCCTCAGAGAAAGGCAGGAAAGCAAGTGTCCTTAGATATCACAGTAGAAGGCAGCTCTCTCACGAGACCCAGCAGGGTTCAGATTCAGAATGCGACAAAGACAAATACGTCCTGCAGCTTCATGAATGTCTTCTTCCATTACAAAGCAACCAAGAGGGTTTTAGTTCAAGAAAGGTAATAACCTTCAATGTGATCATGACCAAAAATCCTAAGCACTTGTCAAACACACATTGATTTGCCTTTGGTAGAAGGCTACATAGGCTCTGTATAAGAGATTTCCCATATTTTCTGAACATAACACTCTTTTGTTGAGATGTCAATAAACATTTCATGTTAAAATGATTCTTAGGTCAAATATTAGATTAAATATTTGAGAGAGGCTAGATTAAACAGCTTTCTTTTCTTTCCTGAAAATCATCATAGATTTTTAAAATACCTCTGTGCAGTGCTTAAGTGTCACAAAAAGCTATCATGTGTAAAGCTTTTTAGAGTTGATTGACCTCAAATTCTTATCCTCTTCTTTTCTCCTTCTCTCACCTTGTTTTCTTTCACTCTATTTTTGTTTTCTCTCTTTCTTTTTTCTCACATTTACTTATTTATTGATTTATGTATTTATTTATTGCACTGGGGATGGAACTCAGGGGCCTCTGAGCTATACCTTTACCCCTTTTATTTATTTATTTTGTTTGTTTTGAAACAGAGTCTCACTATGTTGCTGAGGCTGTCCTCAAACCTGCAATCCTCTAGTCTCAGCCTCCCAAGTACTGGGATTACAGGTATGTGCCACCATGCCCTGCTGGATATACTATTTTAAATGTGATTTATAAAATGACCAGGTATGATGGTGCATGCTTATAATTCCAGTACTTGAGAGGCTGAGACAGGAAGATCACATGTTCGAGGCCAGCCTCATCAACATAGAAAGCCTCTCAGCAACCTAGCAAGACCTTGTTCCAAAACAAAAAAATAAAAAGGGCTGGAGTGTAGCTCAGAGGTTTAATCCTCAGGACCTAAAAAAAAGGAAAATAGGATTCCCTACTAAACTAGTCATTTGCAGACCATCTTTAATAAATATTATAACTAGTTTAGACACTTGCAATTTAGCTGTTGCTTTCTATAAAGTCGTATGACCCTATATAAACAAATCTATTTCTTTTTTCTTTTTTTACGGTACTGGGGATTGAACCCAGGGGCATCCTAACTCCAAGCTACACCCCCAGCCCTGGTTTTTATTCTTTATTTTGAAACAGGATCTCACTAAGTTGCGGAGGGCCTCACTAAGCTGCGGAGGGCCTCACTAAATAGCTGAGGAGGCTGGCCACAAACCTGCGATCCTCCTCTCTCAGCCTCCCAAGTACTGAGATTACAAACGTGCACCTCCATGCCTGGAAAACAAATCTATTTCAATGCTGTCTATCTCATTGACTTATTTCAATTTTGTCATCAACAAAACTATGGAGAGATGGGAGCTAATATCGCAATTTTTTTTCAGACTTGGACAACTTTAATTCACATGAAACTACCATTTTTGTGAGTGAAAAATTGTCTAATATTAGCAACTATACATTCAACATATAATTATGTCTATCATTAACAAAATAACTCATATATATGATATATATATGATATATATATGTTCACATATATATATGTTCACAGTTTTCAAAGCAGTAGTGTAATATTCTAGTCCTAAGCACTTAAGATAAAAGAGACAGAAAGGGAAGCTGATCCAGGCATGATGGCCCGTACCTATATTCCTAGTTATTGGAGAGGCTGAGGTAGGAAGGTCACTTGACTCAGGAGCTGGACACCAGTCTGGGCTACATAGTAAGACATAAACTCAAAAACAAACAAAAATTTTGCTAAAATTAAATGTGCGTGTGTTGTACACAGAGTAACCTCTACTGTTTACTCCTCCCAAATATTACAGCAGAAAAACAGTTCTAGATATGAAAAAAAATCCTTGATGTTTCAGAAAGTCGCCTCTCTGGAACCTCTATCTACTCATTAATTTATTCTCTAATAAATACTTACATTATCAATTTTGCAAGACCTTGACTAAACGTTGCTCAAAATCAACAAGAGGAGGAATTATATTGTAATCATTATCATATAGAATTTGTTCTGTGACAAGAGAATTATTATTCAGCTGATCAGAGGTAGAAGTATGGTTTGTTTTTTCTTAAAATTTTACCAGGGATTTTAATGTTCTGCCAAGATTGAGTTCATCTGTCAGAAAACTCTAGGGCTCATTTCCCTCTCCCTATGACAATTCCTTTGCCAGAATTCACCTTTTCCTTTCCCATTGTTTTCTGGAGATCTACCACCTAGAATGAATATATGTATATGTATATGTATATGTATATGTATATGTATGTATATGTATATATCATATATATTACATTATATATTACATATCTTATATATATTACAGGTATATATTACAGACCTGATTCAACTTCATTGAATTTTACTTTAATGTTTGTATATTTGTAGTCAAAGGGTGTTAAAGGATACAGATTCACACTCATTACTGCCATTTATCTTCTTGCCTATTCCTGCATGAGTAGAATATTCTTTTGATTTCCATGAAATTTTAATATGTTATAATGCCTTAAGAATAATTTCCTTAAAACAATTATTAATGTGAAAATGGCATTGCCTATTCTTATTCATTTGTTTTTCTTGGTGGCACTTATTATTAATTTGATAAATAAATTTCATTAATATTTTGATAAAATAATAAGGATATTGAATATTAATAAAGTTTCTCTAAAATACTGAATCTATTGTGTTTTTGCAAAAAAATCATGTGTTGTTTATATGCTCTTCAATAGTACTCTTACTTGTCTTTGTAAAGATCCTCCACGTTCCTTCATAGAGGTTGCTATGGACTGGACATGACGAGTCTGCCAAAGACTCATGCTTAAGGTTTGTTCCCCAGTGCAGCAGTTTTTAGAGGTAGGGCTTTTAAGAAACAGTTGAATCCTGAGGGCTCTAACCTTATCAGTGGATTAATCCACTTGATGAATTAATAATTTGAATGGATTATCAGGAGGTAAAAAAAAACTGTAGGTGGTGGGACCTAGTTGGCAGAAGTAGGTCACAGGGGTTGTGCCCTGGAAGGGTATTTCTGCTGCCCCCCACCCTTCTCTTTCTTTCTTTCTCTCTTTCTTTCTTTCTTTCTTTCTTTCTTTCTTTCTTTCTTCCTTTCTTTCTTTCTTTCTCTCCTCTCTTCCTCTCTTCTTCTCCTCTCTCTCTCTCTCTCTTCCTGGCTACCAAGAGGTGAGCAGCCTTCCTCAGCCACACCCTTCTCCCATGATGTTTCTGCCTTAGAGCCAGCCAAACATAATCTGAAAGTATAAGCCAAAATAAATCTTTCCTTCTTTAAGTGATTTGTGTCAGGTATTTGGTCACAGCAAGAAGGAGCTGATTATCACAGAGGTTTTCTATATTTATTGTCAAATTTATTCTTAGGTATTATCGCTGTAGATTGAATTGCTTCTAAAAACATTTTGTAAAGGTTTATTT
>PVJS01001989.1:22094-76998 GCA_004027185.1 Glis glis
AAACCGGGTCTCACGAAGTTGCGGAGGGCCTCACTAAGTAGAGAGAGAGAGAGAGAGAGAGAGAGAGAGAGAGAGAGAAAGGGAGAGGGAGAGAGAGAGAAAGAGAGAGAGAGGTGAGGCTGGCCGCGAATCCGGATCCTCCGGTCTCCGCCTCCCAAAGTACTGGGATTACAAGTGTGTGCCACCACGCCCAGCTGCATTTTAATTTTTTACTGTGTGGTGTGTGTGTGTGTGTGTGTGTGGTTTTCCTGGGAATTAAACCCAGCAGTTATTCTGTATATGTTTTATAAAAACTTAATAATAAAAAGTTAATGTGTTTTTTGAAGTAAGGAATTCTGCTATACAGTTTGAGGAGAAAAGATGATACTGTTAAAGATTTCTGGGACTATTTGGGGAAATATTATTCTCTTATTTTTCTAATGCCCTGAATGCAACACAATGTGTGTGGTCTCTCTTTATGCTAAAACATCAGTAATTAATTCACACCCTTCCCCCATTCCCTAGGTAAACATGTGTTCAGTCTATTTCTGAAGGAATATATCTTCAATTATTTCTTCCAAAGACAATAAAATGTTTCAACTTCCTTGGCCTGTTTCTATTCTAACCTCACTTTTTTTTTCTCCCAAAATCTAGTAGGATTTCACATGCTATATATAATTTTCTCATTAAAATGTTGATATTTTAATGATAATTCATCTTTCTTTTTGAATATTTTTCAATTAATTGCATTGAGAAAATCTTCAAAGGAAATTTTAATCATTGTTATTATTACTTATGTCAGAAATAGTCAACATTGGCCTTGCTGTTGAGTCTACTAATGGGTTGATTTTCATTCCAGTGCCTATGAAATGCTGAGTGGTCCACAGCATATATCATGTCCATATAAATGCAAATTAATATTTGTAGTTTAATATTAAATCACCATGCAAAAGGCACCAACATTTTAAATGTATCTGTATATCACAGACACAAAAAAGGGTGATCTCTATTAGATAACTGCTAAAGAATCTTGCTAATGAGGCATAAGCATGAAATTATTTTGAAAGTATGGTCCTTGCAACACCAAATATTTATATGCTTGCAAATATTGATAATGTTGAAAATATGCATATGAATGTAGTAGTTTCAGTTGAAATATAATGGAAAGTGTGAATTGACTTGGTGGAACATGATTGTGATACTGCACTGGAAGGAAACATAATGGTATATTTACTTAAATATTTTATTTTTGGAGGGTATTTTTTAAACTGGTTAGTTTTCTTCTTTATTTTAATACTTTCATTGTTGTATTATAGTCTCATACCATAATGTAGTTCATAGTGACATCCATGCACACAGTACCTGGTTGTGGATAAAGAAATAAATTATATGCATGATAACATACAAGAGAAATGTCCTCTACAAAAGAAATAATTGCACAACATAAGGGCCTTAAGACAAAGTAGATATGTAACTTTTCATATGAATAAAGTATATAGAATTATTCATGGAAATAAGCGTTTAAAATATACAAATATTTCTTTAGTATAAGTATCTGGATTTTGTAATTTGGTTTTTCATACTTTATTGAGCATTTCTTCATTAACATATTTATTTCTAATATTGATAGAAAATACAATACTGAAAACAATTCAGAATTGTTTATAAAAGTCCCTAAACTAGTCTTGAGCATTACTAAGATAAATATTCGTAGAAATATCATGTTATAACCATTTAGCTGGTCATACTGGTAAGACTTAAATTATCCCTTATCTGGAAATAAATATTGACAAATGTCCTCCAGTAAAGTATACAGAAATAAATGGAGAAATTATGTGTTCTTATAAAATGCTCTGTGTAGACAACTCTCCTTTCATAGAAGAAAATCCCAGATCTTATATTGGAAGGGTAGTAATGAGTGATTAAGATGTCCTGTTAGATAAAAAGTATGAGGACACATGGTAGCTTTAGATTCTCTAATCTCCTAATTATCCATATAATTTGGCATAGGTTTTTTTTAATGTCCAAGAGTCCCTCCCCAAGTACTTCTGATTTGGTAGATTCTGTATAGAACCAAGGAATCATTATAATCAGTCCAGATAGGAGAAACCATTAGATTTAGTTATTGGTAAGAGAGAATAGTGATTTGGATAGGCTAGCATAATTATAAAAGTAGCATTATTCACAAAAAGCCAAAATGTGGAAGCATCCCAGATGCCCACTGATGGAATAATGAATGAACAAAATGTAGTATACACATGCACTTGAATATTATTCATCCTGAAAAAGGAAATAAGTGCTGGGCATGGTGGTGCACGCCTGTAATCCCGGAACTTGGAAGGCTGAGACAGGAGGAGGAGGCTTACAAGTTCGAGGCCAGCACACGATAATTCAATGAGACCTGTTTCAAAATGAAATGTAAAATAGGTCTGCAGGATAGAGAACATCCCTGGGTTCAGTAATCCCCGGTACCACACAAAAAAAGCGGGAAACAAATTCTGATACACGCTACAACATGGGTGAACTTTGAGTATTTTATGTCAAATGAAGTAAACCAGGCACAATATAGACAATGTGCTGTATGATTCCACGTATACGAGGTATCTAGAATAGTCAAATTCAGAGAATCATGAAGTAGAGTAGTGGCTGGTTACCATGGGCTTAGTGCTGGGGAAATGGGGGGTTGTTTAATGGGTATATAGTTTCAGCTTTGCAGGATGAAAATATTCTGCAGATTTGTTGCACAGCAATGTGAATATATTTCACACTACTGAACTGTAAACTTAGAAATGGGTAGGATGGTAAATTTTAAGTGTATTTTACCACAATGAAAAAGAATTTTTAAAGGGTCTATGATAGCAAAACCTTCATTTTCTGGTTCACCCTTTTGCTGTTGAATAGCACTGTGAAAACATGGTGTATTCTACAAAATAACCAATGGTCACAACAGCTTTATTGCGAAGAAAAACAAATTTAACTGTGGTTATAGCCTATCTCTCTCCCAGCAGCAGACCCCAAAGGAGTTGTTCTATCTGCAGGGCTTATCCATAAGAGGGAAGTTGTGAGTGCAGGTCAGTTTAATAAGACTTTGAATCAAATATGGCATAATTAAAGGGAATTTCTCTGATCTAGATAATCAGAAAGATTCTCAGAGTGAGTGCACACCATGCTGGAGTATATATAAAAGTGCATGAATAATCTTGCATTTATTATTGATTTTATTCAACATTACGCTTTACAGATTGATTTGCTCAGACCGAAAAACAGATAAAGCTCTAAACCTAGGCACCAACTCACTCTGAGGATCCAGCTGCCTTTTATAGAAAAGAGCTCTATCATGTCATTTACCAGCACCTTTCCGGGAGCCCCCTGCATCTTTATAGCTTGGTGAGTCATAGTTCCCAGGCTGATTCTGTGCTAGGTAGTCAGCTTATTCATTAGAATGTGTCACACTACCCCAGATGGGCTAAATCGACTTTTAGCATATGAAACAAAATGAGAGAAAGGAATCCTGGGAAAAATCATCCAAGATAACCGCAGGTCCTATATGATCTGGAAACTGCTACCTTCATGCTTGAAAAATCCAACCTCAAATTAAAATATTAAATTATACCGGGCGTGGTGGCACACGCTTGTAATCCCAGTACTTTGGGAGGCAGAGACCAGAGGATCCGGGTTCGCGGCCAGCCTCAGCTCTCCCTGTCTCTCACTCTCTCTCTCTCCCTGTCTCTCTCTCTCTCTCTCTCTCTCTCTCTCTCTCTACTTAGTGAGGCCCTCCGCAACTTCGTGAGACCCAGTTTCAAAATAAAGTCTAAAAAATAGGGCCGGGGGTGTAGCGCGGAGGTAGAACGCCCCTGGGTTCAATCCCCGGTACCGCAAAAAAAAAAAAATTAAATTATTGCGACTATAGAAAACGAGTAGAGAAGGCACAAGGGTATGGCTGTAGGCTGGATATGCATATGTGCATGTGTGCAATTGATAATCCATGAAAATGCACCATTTGGTCCATAATATCACTTGGATCACAGGCTTTTGCTTAATTTAATTTAGCTATTTTTACAGGGAGTTGAGGTGAACATGTTTTCTGGAAGTTTTCATTCTTTGAATACTGAGAAAATTAAAAGTGAATAATTACGCTTAACTTGTACACTCTGAATTTTTCAGAGCATTATTAATTCAATAAGCCTTTACTTATCTACATACAAAGCACTAGCAGCAAACATAAGTAATGCTAAATTCCTGCCCTCGGGGATTTTGCAATCCATCAGAAGAAAAGATCCACCAGAATGTGCCAAACTTGGCTGCGCATTAAAATCACCTGGGGTGCTTTGCAAATTTTTGTGGATGCCCAGTCGCCAACCCCAGAGGTTTCATTTAATTTATCTGAGCTTCAGCCTAATACCATGGTGTTTTTTTTTTAATTTCCCCAGATGATGTTAATGTGCAGAATAAAATAAGCAGTTCTCAACAAAGCATAGGTCAATATAGGAAGCTTCTAGAACAATGTGGTTAATTGCACTCAGCTTTCCCTTCTCCTTCCAATATCTGGATAAAATGATAGGAGAGCTATATTTTTAAATAGCAATGCTAAAAACAGTTTTAAAATGATGTCACAGGGAGACCAGACTTCTTGCTGCATTTCCAGAAAGCAGATGAAATCATTCTGTTGGGGATCATAGAGTACAGGGAACCAAGGTCCAACACAGAGGAGGGAGAACCAGGCTAAGAACAGTTTTCCCTCCCTTGTCTTGGAGAAGCTCTCAGGTTAGACACAAGAAACAGAGGCAACATGATGTAAAATGAAGAAGAGTGGTTTTTTTGTTGTTGTTTTGTTTAATATGCATTTAGAACACAGGGCACTTGTGCCCCTGCTCCTCTGTGTATAGAGAGAGGAGATGAAATCTACCAGCTATCTAAAGAAGAATGTCGGAATGCTCCTACTAAGTGTGGTAAAAACCGAGACACAAGAGTGGGACCTCTGCCTTCTCTGTACTCCCTCCTCACAAGTAAAAGGGGGATAAAAAAGACACAAAAGACAGTTATGAATGAGTGAAATAAGCTGACATATCCCACACACAGAGCACATCCCTCCTTATTTTGGAATATAAAGGATCCCACAGTGAATTCATTCTATTTATTTTATTTTCATTTTAGTTTATGGTAATCCTAAACGTTTCTATGCTTTCCCTTTTGTGTGTGTATTGTATCTTCATATGTATAATCTCCCCCTCATTCTTTCACACACATTTGCATCCATGTATTTTTAGATCAAGTGCCCTTCCAGATATTTTGAATATATTTTCTTTATTTAAATGGAGAGAGGAAAGTTATCTTGTAATATGAATCTAGTCATTTCAATGTTTGAAGATTTCACAGTTCCATTTTTATTTTTTTTCCGCTTTTTCTATTGGTTTTTGTTCTTGAGACCTTGTTTCTTTGTGTGTTTGATTATGTCACCATGCTCCGATCACTGCCCATAAAAAGAAAATGTGAAGAATCCTTGAAACCTAGGATATGTTGCCTTCTTATCATATCTTGAGACAAGATATATATTTGTTTCTCTTGGGCTATATAGGAACACCACCAATATGAGGCCACCTGAAACAGAATCCTAAATCCTGCTGATGTGAATAGAGCTTCAAATCCACAGAGCATCAGCCAATGGGTAAGTCCTCTCAGAGATAGAGAAGCTCTCCCTGAAATTTTCTGGAAGTGTGGGGATGAATGTGGGTTCACCTCTGGGTGATCTTTACCCAGATCAAGTATTGGACCGCAGAGTCCAAGTTCACTGTTGGAATAAAGAGATTCTAGTAAACTCAAGGAGAATTTTGATATCTGTCCCCACTTCTCAACATGTAACTCAATTCTCTAACTTAGTTTCTTCCACAGATGAAACTGATTTAAGATAAGATGTTTAGTTTATACCAATAAGTGTTGGTTTTCTCTGCTTTGGCCTGGAAATGCCTTATGAATTCATGAGTTTTTATATGGTAACTTTTAAGATCTTTTACTCAGCATTTTGTTTGTTCTCAATAAAATGGATTTTCCATAAAACAGTCTATTAACTGGAAATAGAATTTTTAACTACAACATTGTTTGGCACATACTTGTTACTTGATTCGTGTTTGTTGCATGAATAAAAAAGAAAGAAAACAGTGAATGAAATGACTGAAATTTATGTTACTGATGAGCAGAACTCATAAGTGTGTTTGCTTGTTTTGTTTTCAATACAGGGAATAACGTAACCACATTTTATTACAGAATGAGAAAAATGGATTGCAGCAATGTCTGTGAAAAACCAGTAGAGTAGGTTGGAGTAGCGAGAGTGTGGAGGAACATAAGGACGTGGACCTCAGTGTCAGTGGAGAAGTCCAACCCAACAACTCGACCACGCGGCTCGGGAACATCGCCTGAGCTTTGCGCTTCAGCAGCTTGGTAGATGATGCGCCCCTTCTCAGAGCTGAGATATATCAGAAGAGGAAAAGGTGTGTGAGGTGCTAAACTCAGTCCTAACAATACGGCTAAAATAATTCAGAAGAAAGATCTACAGTTATGATTGCTTTCGCCTCAATACATTAATTATGTGAAATCCCTTGGAATTATCAGCATATAGATGAATTGGCAAGGAAGCAAAACAATTTTTTTTGTGGTACTAGGAATTGAACCCAGGGACATTCTACCTCCAAACTATACCCCTAGCCCTTCTCTCTGTGTGTGTGTGTGTGTGTGTGTGTGTGTGTGTGTTACTGGGGATTAACTGTACAGAGCTAAACTCTCAGACCTATTTTATTTTTATTTTGAAACAGGGTCTTACTAAGTTGCAGAGGACCTCACTAAGTTGTTGAGGCTGGCCATGAATCTGATCCTCCTGTCTTAGCCTCCCAAGTACTGGGATTACAGGCATAGGCCACCATGCTCAACTACATTTTTTTTTTTATCTTGAAGTAGGGTTTCACTAGGTTGCTGAGGGTCTCGCTAAGTTGCTGAAGCTGGCCTCAAACCTTCCATTCTCCTGTTTCAGCCTCCCAAGTACTGATATTACAGGCGTGTGGAGAGCAAAATAATTTAAATAATGCTATTTTCATAGTTTAAGTAAAGAATATATTCATAATTTGGGGGTTACTATACTTTCTCTCTTTGTTAACTTTCATTTTAGTACTAGAAAATGCAGGGAAAGCAAATACTCTTGAGGTTATAGCACTCAGAACAAAGAAAAAAAAACCGTAAATCTGAACTGTATTACCTTTACTTTCTTTTAAACATTGCATTTTAATTTCATGCTTTTTTCTGATTGTCTACTTAGAATATGGACACACATAATGCCACTTAGTCATGAAAGGATGTGTAATTGTGTGTGTGTGTGTGTGTGTGTGTGTGTGTGTGTGTTAGTGCATGTGCGTGAGTGAAAACTAGGCATATGTCATTACTTGTATAATCTACTTTTACAAAAAAGTACCTTTCACCTGTACACCAAGTGGATGGTGTAATAAAATTTTATAAAATTTTAGTTTCTCTTAGTCACATCTTTTAACACACTACTAATGCTTTATAAGGCTTTTTATCTGAATGTGTACAGAGGTGTGTGTAGGGTATGTGTTTGCGGTATGTGTGTGCATGCTTGTATATATTCAGACCATAACTGTAATACGACTCTGTATCTTTTTTTAATATACCTTTATTGGTACATTGCAGCTGTGTCTTTTATAGATATAAAATGTAAGCCGGGTGTGGTGGTGCAAGCTTGTAATCCCAATATTTGGGAAGCTGAGATAGGAGGCTCACAGTTTCAAGGACAGCCTCAGCAAATGGTGAGACTTTCAACAACCTAGTGAAACCCTGTTTCAAAACAAAAAAAAATGAAAATAATAATAATTAAAAAAGGACTGGGTGTGTAGCTCAGAGGTAGAATGCCCCCGGGTTCAATCTCCAGTACTACAATAAATAAATAAATAAATAAATAAATAAGCAACCAAATAAATAAATAAAGTAAAATTCAGCAAGCCACTGATTGATTGCCTCTGAACCTAATGTTCTCATTTGTAAATTGAGGCAATAGTGGTCTCAAATGTCTATTCTAGTTTTAAGATCTATATTTCTATGTACTAATTGCTGCATTTTGAAGCAATGCCTAGCTTTTATCTTTTGTATATCTCTCTCTATTTTTTCCATCCAGGCCAAATCAAATCATTTGTATTACCAAGGCTAGATATTTTCCAGGAAGTTCTGTGAAAACTAATCTCCAAGCCAAATACAAATAAGTCTTCCGTCATGCTCTCTGGACGTGTATAGGATACTCCATGTGCCCTAGAATCTTTGTACCTGCCCAGCCTCACCCCTGACTGCTCCTCACCACACGATTTCTGCTCGTGAAATCATGATCCACATATTGACCCATGCCTCTTTCCTCTGTTCATGATTTTGCTTGCTTTTTGTTTCTGACCTAAACCTTCTTCATCCTTTGGAATCTGCCAAAGTGTCCAAGGTGCCCTCCCATTTAAGACTTCCTCACACTCTGCTCCATGCTTGGTGCCCCCTGTCTGGGATTCTGCTATCACTTACCTTTATTTTCTTTTTCTTTTCTTTTTTATTTGGTACTGGTGATTGAACCCACCGGCATTCTACCTCCTGAGCCACCATCCCTTTTTGATTTGGAAACAGGGTCTTGCTACGTTGCTGAGACTGACCTCGAACCTGCATCCTCCTGTCTCAACTTTTCACGTACTGGTTTTATAGACATGGCCACCATGACCAGCTTACTGTTCTCTTAAATATGCTTTCATTTTATATGATAATCATTTTTTAAAGACTCAGTGAGATTAACCAGTCTCAGAAAGTGAGGAGGCATATGTGTTTTCTCATTTGTAGTAGCTACTTCAGACAAATGTGGAAAGTTACCAATAGAATAGTGGAAGGGGATTTGGGGATAGAGGTGGGGAGGGGAAAAGGGGAGACTTGATGAAGGAAACAGTTCAGACAATCCTATATACATTTGTAAAGCTATCAATGTCAATTTCAATATTAAGAATGGGGAGGAGTAGAAGGGAATGGGGCTGGACATGGAGTAACTGCACCTCAATATGATGTATGGTTAGAATGCACCAATAAAAGTATATTAAAGATAAAAGGACTCATATATATTTAATCTCAAAATTAGTTGAAACAGATGTAATTGGGTGAGAGTTAAAAGATTTTTTTAATTTGCTACACCAGAAAAATTATATTGATAAATTCATTTCATATATCAAAATATCTCTGAGAATTTGTGCCATTTTTCATATGAGGTGAAGAAGAAATATGAGTAGTCTTTGGTAGTTATTTTATAAATAATATTGAATTAATAGTGAAAGTAATAGTTATAACTTATCATTTATTTATTTCAGACACTGTTCTAATAACTTTAGATACATTTCAATTGGTGTCCCCAACAATACTGAAGGTAGGTGGTAGTATTGTTTCCATTTTATAAGGAGCACTATAGAAAACTAAATCAGAGGCTTAAGTAGCATTCCAGTGCCCTTTTTTCCAGTGTGCGTTTGAAATGGGCATACCTATGGAAGTGAGTTAATTTAAACCTCAATCAAGTAAAATAATAATGCAATTAAGAACATATCATAAAGAAGAATTGTGCCAAGTACTGTGGGTAGAGCATAAGGGATTAAAACACAGATCTTAATCTTTAAGAGTGTGTTGTCATTCAGAGAAAATAAGTTATAAAAATATGTTCTGAGCCGGGCGTGGTGGCACACACTTGTAATCCCAGTACTTTGGGAGGCAGACACTGGAGGATCCGGGTTCGCGGCCAGCCTCAGCTCTCTCTCTCTCTCTCTATCTCTATCTCTCTCCCTCTCCCCCTGTCTCTGTCTCTCTCTCTCTACCTAGTGAGGCCCTCCACAACTTTGTGAGACCCGGTTTCAAAATAAAGTATAAAAAAATAGGGCCGGGGATGTAGCGCGGAGGTAGAACGCCCCTGGGTTCAATCCCTGGTACCGCAAAAAAAAAAATATATATATATATATTTATATATATATGTTCTGCCATGAACTTTAATTTTTAAAATTTCTCAGAAATTTAAGTCATTGTGCCGGGCGTGGTGGCGCACTCTTGTAATCCCAGTACTTTGGGAGGTGGAGACTGGAGGATCCGGGTTTGCGACCAGCCTCAGCTCTCTCGCTCTCTCTCTCCCTGTCTCTCTCTCTCTCTCTCTCTCTCTCTCTCTCTCTCTCTCCTTAGTGAGGCCCTCTGCAACTTTGTGAGACCCGGTTTCAAAATAAAGTATAAAAAATAGGGCTGGGGGCATAGCGCGGAGATAGAACGCCCCTGCGTTCAACCCCCGGTACCGCAAAAAAAAAAAAGAAGAAATTTAAGTCATTGCTTCCTTTGGTACATTTTCAAGGATAAAATGAAAAGCATAATTGATGAGGACAAATGAAAGCATGATTAATCCACAAGTAATGTTTACTTAGGAAAAATAACATTTTTGAGACCTTCAAAAGTGGTGGTAATAGTTTCTTTCCTGAGCAGAAGCCTTTTAGTTTGACGCAGTCTCACTTGTCTGTATTTGCTTTTGTTTCCTATGTTTTTGAGGTCTTACCTGAGAAATCATTGCCCACATCGATGTCCCTCTAGATTTTCTTCAAGTAATTTTACATTTTCAGATCTTATGTTTATGCAGTTAATTTAGTCCATTTTGAGTGGAATTCTCTAAATAGGGTAAGATAAAGATCTAATTTAATTCTTCTTTGTGTGGATAGCACTGAAACAGGCTACAGATTGGGAGAAAATATTTGCAAGTAATACCCCAATAAAGGCCTAATATCCTAAGTATACATACAAGGTACTCATAAATATCGCAGCAAAAAATAAACAAATAACCCAATTAGCAATGGACAGATTACTTGAATAGGCATTTCTCAAAATAAAAATTTTAAGTAGCCAACAGATACACGAAAAAATGCTCAACATCACTAATCACTAGGAAAATGCAAATCAAAACCATAATTAGATACTACCTCACACCTGTCAGAATGGCGAGTATCAAAAAGACAAAGCTGAACAAGTACTGGCAAGGATGTGGAGATAAAGGAATTTTTGTACACTGTCAGTGGAAATGTAAATTAATGTAACCGTATGGAAAACCATACAAAAGTTCCTTGAAAAACTAAAAGTAGAATTATCATATGATCTAGCAATCCCACTTCTGGGTATTTACCCAAAGTATGTGATGTGAGTGTGTTAAAGAGACACCTGCACTTCCTTGTTCAGGGCAGCCCTGCTTGTCATAGCCAAGTTGTGGAATCAACCTGTTCTGTGAACAATTGAATTGATGAACAAAAAATGTGGTACTGTGTAGATACCGGATGAACTACTACTCAGCCTTTAAAAGAAAGGAAATTTGCAACAACAAGGATAGAGTTGGTGAGCATTATGCTAAGTGAAATAAGTCACAGAAAGACAAATATGACATGTTGTCATCCATAGGTGGAAACTAGAACAGTCAAATTCATAGAAGAAAATGGGATGGCAGCTAAAATGAAATGAAATAAATAATATGATTGCAATAAATACTTGGTATTATGAAGACTAGGTAACTCTAGTTTTTCACTCTTCTGGCTGCTTTATGTATGGATAGAATGGTAGGGTTGATAACTCTGGTAAATCTTGAAGGCAAGCCTGAGCTGGGCGTTCTTAAGGACCATCAAGAGCATAAGGGCTGTCATTACAAGAAATGTGTTTTTTGAACACACGCTTTGATTGGACAAGTTATGCATGACACATACCACTCACTTTAATTGATTTGAACTGAGCCATCTGCTGTATAATTGCCTCATAGCCAGTGGGGTTTATGTAAGCAAATGAATATCAGAGAGAGAAAGAATATTAATGTGGAATTTATGTTTCATTAAGAATGCCTCCTTGTTCCTGGACAAAAGTTAAATATATTGAAATTTATGCAAATGAAAAGAGCCTACTTTCAAGATATTCACTCCTGACTAAAATGGAGTACCAAAGACAAGGTACCTTCACTTGCCCCAAACGTTTAAAAAGTAGACAGTTTCAAGACATTGGACATCAGCCAGTGAGAGCAAGCCAGTAACTGAAAGATAGAAATAAAAGAGATAGCAGGCATGGTGATGCACACCTGTAATCCAAATACCTGGGAAGCTGAGACAGGAGGATTGCAGGTTTGAGACCAGACTCAACAACTTAGCAAAGTCCTCTGCAAATTAGCAAGACCCTGTTTCAAAAGGAAAAATAAAAAGGGCCAGGGATGCAACTGAGAGGTAGAATACCCCCAAGTTCAATACCCTGTAACAAAAAATAAAAAAGGTGTTCACTCTCATTGTCCCGGTTTACTGACAGGAGATGTTTCTAGGTGACCTAGAGAGAAGAAACCAAATAGAGTCCCTGGACTGAAGAGACATCATGGGGGTAAGTAGGGAGGTCAAAACTGAGTTTGCAGTGCAGAGCAGAGGAGAGAGGTGCACACAAAGAGAGCTCCAGAGATCTGGAGGCGTTCCCCTGGAGTAGTCAGCTGAACATTAATTAGCGCATGAACAGTAGAAAGCAGGCTGAGACTGGGGAAAGACTTGCATGGAAAAATTAGAGGCAACAATCCTGTGCATTACACAGGGTGGAAACAACAAATGCTCATTGCACCCACCAAAGCAGACATTCTAATAATGCATAGAGTATCAGGGGGAGGACTCAGAAAATTTCTGCCTCAATTGTGTAGCGAAATTAGCCATAGCCATAGGACGGCCCTGGTCCTCCCTAACAAAACTTAAAGGCAAGAAAGAAATTTGAACTACAAGAAATGATAAAGCAATTCCTTTAGGGAGAAGGACAGTAATACCAGATGGAAACAAGGACTAATTTCGTGCACCTGTGATAGAATTCTCGGAGTCCTTCATGGATTTTTCACTCTGTTCTGTGAGGGCCTTGACTTCAATCGTGAATAATGCAATAATAAAACAAAAAAAATTAAAGAAAAAATTGCTTCTGGATTATCCAAATATTTGTTTGGGCGTGGGTACCACCCTGAGATTCCCTCCCCCAGCAACAGTGTTTTAACACTGTCTGAAGTATTTCTGAAGATGGCATTATAGTGAGCATTTTCAATTTTTTTTTGTATCTGAATTTTTGTATCTTTTTGTATCTTTGAATTGGGCACATTAAAGATATTTGAATCATTTCCTAGTCTTTCCCATCTTGCTGCTTGTAACTTTTTTCTTTCCATCAGAGGGGTTAACAGTGAAGTGAACCCATTGGTATAGATCTGACTGTTCAGAAGTTTAAAAACAGTCTATACAATATAGCTCTTTACGTGGCTTTAGACTGCGATATAGAAGCAATGTGTAACTTTAGGTTTTAACCATGATGTTGTAAGGATTGGACTTATTCCTGTTGTTAACACACACACACACACACACACACACACACACACAGAGAGAGAAAAAAATGTCTTTCAGACATTGGTAAAAGGCATTCCAGAACTGTGATCTCTGAAAGAAGGAAAATAGTGAGTCTAACCTTGTAACTGTTCTGCTTCCTGCCTAGACTCAATTTTAAGAACACTGTATACACAGAGAGGTAAGCCCAGAAGGAAGCCAGCAATCTCACAGAGGTGAGGAATGTAAATGAAAAATAGGAAAGACCAAGGAAGCTGGAAGTTGCAGGGGCAGAGAGAGAGCTATGCAGAAAAGAGCTCCAGAAATCCGAAGAAGGGGCACGTTTACATCTTTTCTGAGGACTCAGATATCCAAATGTAAAGTAAAACTCCATGAGGACAGGTGAAGGATCAGGTATGTGAAAGGTAAAATTCCCAGAGCTCACACAAGGCGAGGGCTAAGAAAACATGTTGAACTCCAGCTAGCCAAGGTGGAGAGTGCTTGATCCTTCAGCATATTCCAGAGAGTGGACTGTCACCTACAGCACACTATTAATGTGGGCGAACTGTCAACACAATGGCGGCCAGTCCTGGCCTGCCCTCGCAAAGCTTTAAGCAGACAACTCAAAGGTGTGACACTGATCTGCAAACAACTCAATCGCCTGCCAACCAAAGCCTCATACTTTTTAAAGGAAGAAAAATCCCAGGCTCTTGCCAGCATCAAATGTGTAATATTTTGCAAAAAATTAGAAAATGACTGATATGTTAAGTAGAATAATATAATCCCAAACAGAAAAATAATAATTAATAAAAATGGAACGATTAATGACATAGATGGTGAAATAGCAAATTCACCAAAAGACTATTATAATATCTAAAACTATATAAAGAACAAATGCTGCTGGGAATGTAGCTCAGCCGTAGAGTGCTTGTTCAACAGGCACAAGGCCCTGGGTTCAATCCACAGCACCGTAATAATAAAGAAATAAAGAAAAAGATATATGGAAATTTAAAAATTAAAAAAAACTAAATAGAATTTCTAGTGTTGAAAATATATCAAGTACATGTTTCAAAAATTAATTAAAATATTAATTAGTTTAAATTAATATTTTAACTATATGGAACCAACCTCAGGTAAGCCATAGCACAAGAAAACAGTGTCAACTTCTTAACATTGATGTTTTAATATCAGTTTTAAATATACAGATTTAGAAACAAATTTACTAAAAGTGAAAAGAAAAAAAAAAGAATACAATCAAGTTAACAAAGCATCAATGTCCTGTGGAATAAAATAGTTATCTTATATACATGGAACTAGAGTTCCATACATGTTAGGGCAAGAAAACAAAACAAAAAATTTGAAGAAACAGAGATTAAGTTATTCTTAAATTAGACTAAAACTACAATACTACCTCAATATATACCCGGATTAAAAAAACCTTAAAAAATAAAACACAAACCACAAAAAAATAAAATTGTTAAAAAGCAGTGATTAAAGAAAAAATCATAACACCAGCCGGGGGGGAGGGAGGCAAATTATGTAAGGAAAACAAAAGTGAAAATGGAGGCCTAACCAGGAGTGGTGCTGTGTGCTGGAGCCCCATCTACTCTAGAGGCTGAAGCAGCAAGAAGACTTGAGCCCAGGAGTTCAGGACCAGGCTGGGCATCATGGTGAGACCTCAAAGACAACAGCATGTAGACCACAGAAAGAGCACAAGCAGAGAGTTAATGGAATAACATCTGAAATGCGCTGGAAAACATGATTACAACCTAAAATTATATCAAGTATGTGTTTCAAAAAATAAACTCAAAATAAAATGTTCCAAAAAATTCTGTGAATACATGGCTATTATATTATAATATATATGCAAAATTGAATTTGTAGTATATAAACCTTACCTCAAATATTACTCAATGCCATATATAGTCTTAGTTAAATTCTATAAATTGTTTAAGAAAGTATTGCTATGATTCCTAACCAACTTTTTAGAAAACACTATCATATCACCCTCCCAAAAAATTTCAAGAAAATAAAACCAAAAACTAGTATCCTCAGGAGTGTACATAAAAATTGCTTGAAAAATATGAGTATATCTGATGAATCAGAGCCAAGTTAGTTTTATAGCAGGAATACACGGTTAGTTTAATATTTAAATAGTGCCCTATGAAATACACCATATATATAGACTTTAAAAAAAAACTATGATTATCACAGAAGATGCAGAAAGCCTTTGAGAGAATCCACTATCTAGTCACGATTTTTTTCAAAAATCGGTGGTGGTGGCTCACCCTTGTAATCCTAGTACTTGGGAGGCTGAGACAGAAGGATCACAGGTCCGTGGCCAGCCTCAGCTACTTAGTGGGGCCCTCCGCAACTTAGTGAGACCCTGTTTCAAAATAAAGAATAAGCCGGGCGTGGTGGCGCACGCTTGTAATCCCAATACTTTGGGAGGCGGAGACTGGAGGATCCGGGTTCACGGCTAGCCTCAGCTCTCTCTCTCTCTCTCTGTCTCTCTCTCTCTCCTTAGTGAGGCCCTCCGCAACTTCATGAGACCCAGTTTCAAAATAAAGTATAAAAAATAGGGCCGGGGGTGTAGCGCGGAGGTAGAACGCCCTTGCGTTCAATCCCTGGTACCGCCAAAAAAAAAAAAATATATAAAAAAAAATAAAAAAATAAAGAATAAAAATAGGGCTGGGGGTGTAGCTCAGAGGTAGAATGCCCCTGGGTTCAATCCCCAATACTGCCCCCCCAAAAAGACTCAACAAACTAGTAACAGAAGAGAGCTTCCTCAACTTGACAAAGGGATTCTATAAGAAATTCTCTACTAAATCACTTAATGGTAAAAGATTGAATATTATTCTTTAATATCAGCAAGGGAGATATAATTCCCACTATTTTTATGAACCCATTGACCAAATCAAAATGTAAACATGTATGGACATTAGAAGGAAGAGGGAAAATTGTCTTTATTCACATGAAATACATGCAGAAATATCTACCTGCATAAAACCATGAAGTCTATACAAACTGCTATAACTTATGAGTAATCCAGTAAATGCTACAATATAACAAGTCAATACGAAATATAAATTGTGTGCCTATTAACTAGCAATGAACAGAAATTGAGATTTTAATAACAGTCATAATAGCATCAAACACATGAAATACTTAAGTGACATATTCAACAAAATGTATGCAAAGCCGGTAAGATGCAAACTAAAATAAACTTATGAGAGGAATCTCTCTCAATGACATTTCAAAGTCCTAGTAGGCTTACTTGTTGAAATTGACAATACTATTCTAAATATATATGGTAATACAAATGATAAATAGCTGAGCATGGTGGATCATGCTTATAATCCCAGTATTTGGGGGGCTGAAACAGGAAAATCACAGGTCTGAGGCCAGCAACGTAGCAAGACTCTCAGCAACTTAGACCCCATTTCAAAATAAAAAATAAAATAGGGCTGGGGTTGTAGCTCAGAGGTAGAACACCCATGGGTTCAATCTCTAGTGCCACACATAAAAACAAAGATAAATAATTTTGATTTTTAAAATGTTTGAATTACAATATTTCAGGATTAGTACCAATGGAGATATAATCAGACCAATGTGTTATTGTCATAAGGATATATAGAGAGATCATTATATTAGAATGAAAAGTTTAGACAAGTTGATAGATAGTAATTTCTCTTCCACAAAGTTGCCAAGGTAACTCAATCATCCAGGATTCAGACAACGTTTAATTTTAGCATTAACTCATGTATGTTTCAGTGAAAGAGAAGAGAGATCATCGGAAAAAAAAGATGATGGCAATTTAGCCACCAAAATATACCATAGATATCATCATAGAATTGAAGGAGAATATATACCTTCCTTTTGATTCTACATGAGATTTTTTTCTACTGATTCTTAATGTGATACTTTTCATTAGAAGTGAAATGGGTTAATTATTATTAATTCCAATAAACTCACATATAGGGCTATTTAAAGCTAAGTACCAGGAAATGCTGCAGCAATAAGGTTGTCTTTTCTTATTTTAATGATGACTCATTTATGTTTAGATGTATATTGACTTGCTACATGCTAAACTCTTTTTTCTTGTGTATGGGTATATTATATTTTATATTCAAATAACCAACCATAGAAAACCTACCAGAGAAAATAAAGCAGTGAACTGTAGTCCTAGAGAATGTCTTCATTCTTGATACATTCTGCTTTATGGTTGGAAGATAAACTTAGGACTATATAGCAGAATAAAATAATAACAAGTTGTGGAAATTTAATTGGTGAAATGGAGAGAGAAGGAAAAGATCTTAGTTTTACAGATGTGTTCAGTTACAAAGAAGATGGGACCTATTAACAAAATGGAAGATTGAAAAGTCAAGGGGTTGGGGAGTTGTTTAGTTAAATAGAATGCTCATACAAAATTAGCAAATGGAAAAGCTCTACAAAGATTTTAAACAACTTCCTGACAATGTGATTGCCAAGATAATGGAGTAATGCCCCTGAGAAATTCTAAGCACACTACTACTTAAGAAATGTAAAAACTAGTTTGGACAAATTATTAGGCACAGACAGATTGGACAAGCTGTTCACTGTCAAGAATGTGACTGTCTGAGGGCTTTGTGAGACACCAGCTTTTCCGAGTGAATCTGAGTTACGAACTTGCTTGGTCAATATGGTGTTAATAAAAATCCATTATTTCCCTTCTATAAACCATCAGTTTAATCCAAAGTTATAGTCTTTTCTACAGAAAAGTGATTCCTTTATTTCTCTTAAGTTAATGTTTTATTTTCTGTTCAGTGCTGTGAAATGACTGTTCTGTGGTTAAATCAGGCTTCTTGATTTCAAGTTGTTCTCATTTGTTTGAATCCTGAAATGTTTAAAAAGATGGACTGTGACTATAAACCAGTCCAATTAAAGAGCAATAACTTTTCAACTAGTTTTACAAGAACTGATTTTCTACTAAAATACCCAGGCCATGTTTAAATCACAATGCAATAAAGTTCCCATTTTAAATTACAATGACTGAGACTTAATCACACCATACTAAACACACATGCACACACTATTTCCTAATATTAAGAAGTTCAAACTTTTAAACTATGGAAAAGAGACCACAATATTTTAATCCACAGAAGTTTAATTATCTCCTTGCTTTCATTGTTCTCCTACGGAGGAGATCTTTCCTTTTACATCCATTCAAAATATGTGTGCATGGCACTATTTTAGGCAGTGTTTGGAATAATGAAATAATAAACCTGACCATTTCACAGGAAGACCTTATGACCAATGTTTGAAGATTTTGCAAGAGAAAACCCAAATTTCATGTGGTAAATTGACACTAAATACCAAGTAATATGAACTGCCTTATGCGTGAGTGTCAGAGATGGAAGAGATGGTGCACCATTTTTTTTTAATTAGAGAAAATTGAGATAAATAGGAGGTAGGGTGCTCAAGGGACACTGTATATGAGATGTGAAGCTTCATGCTTTAATTCCATGAGTATTTTTAACTATCTTTAAATGGCAGGGTGTGGACTATCCTTGGAGATACAATCACTACAAACACATATACTTTAAAATTACATACCCTGTAATTTACAATCTAAAGGCTAAAACACATCTATAAACTGGTAATGACATTATTTAAACTGAAAAAATTAGAGAAATAGAGAAAGAAGTGTAATGAATGGCTTGAGCAACAGAAGAACATTTCAGGAGACTGGTATTTGTTGAGCATATACTGTATGCTAGATATGTCATTTTTATATCATTTATCATACCAACATTCTACAAGATTACTGTTATTCTACTCTTAAAGACAAAGAAAGGGAGGTTTAGAAAATTTTAAGCATTTTCCCCAAGGTAAACAGTAGGGTTATGATGGGGATTCCAGTCTGTCAAGACCAAAACCCTTCTCCCAAAAGGTGTGTTTAGGGAGGTTGCAACCTTGAATATAATTCCACACGAGACATAGGCTGCACTAATTTCTCATGAGTAACTGTCTAACATCATGAAACACTGAACCTAAGGTCTACTTCCCTGAGTATGTGCAGGCTCTGTTCATGCTTCTGCAAATGTTCTTTAGAAATGGGATACAGGCAATGAGGAATTAGCTTTATTGCAGCACTTGCACCAAACTTTTGGCATTGATTTCCTGCTAGGAAACTTCCAGAAGAGTTGATTTGTGAGAAAAGAGCAGTATACTTTGAATGAAAAGAGGTAGAGGTAAAAATTTATGCTCTAAAGCCTAAAATTGAAACTCGAATATTAGTCCAGCTATTTAATTCTGCATAACAAACTACCCCATAATTTGGGGCCTTTACATACCTATTTTCCTTTCTCATAATTTTGAGGGTCATAAATTTGAGAATGGCTTAACTAGATGACTTCAAACTTATCTCCTCTTGCATATATCTGGCATCTCAGGGCTCCTCAGCCCTGCTTTTTCTCTCCTTTTTATTCTCAACTTTCCTGAAATTTCCACATAACTTGAACATCTCAAATCATGAACAGACTTCTTTCATGGTATTGGCTCTTCCTAGAGTATGTTTTCTAAGAGGAAATAGTCCAAGATACCCCAAGGTAAGTTGTAGGGATTTTTATGAGCTAACCTCAGAAGTTGCAAAAGATTGCTTTCCCATATCCTATCAACCAAACAAATCACTCTGGCCAGTCCAGAATCAAGGGGAAAAGAAAAATAAATTCCACCTTTTTATAGGGATATGTGCATACAAAGAGGGAAAAATTGATGGCGCACTTATTAAAGATGAACTTCCAAACGCATAGAATAGTCCTAATATAAATATTAAGACCCCCTAAGCAATGATTATCTGATCTACTCAAATTTGGAGTATTTTCATCACAACTATATAAATTGAATGGGAAATAGCGTAAAATCCCCATTAAAATGATATGGGCCAAGATAAGCAAAAACTTCAGCAGGTATAGAGATAGGCCTAGAGAACTGTTTTAGTCAAAGGATATAGAAAAGAAGGGGGAAAACAGGTTAGTGTGATGAAAAATGCATACCAGCAATAATGAACTTGATCTTGTGAGATGATACCCAACTTTAACTTTTGAATCTTCAGTGTGGCCAGTGAGATACATCGTTTCAAGTTTGGTTCAGCTGAAGGGACTGTCTAAGCCTTCTTGGTCAGATATATGTATATATAATATGTCAAAATCGAGATATGTTATTAGGATGATTTGAATGTGTCCCCCAAAGTCTTATGAGTTGGAAGCTTAAACCTCCAAATTCATACGGTAATTATGTTAGGAGGTGGAGCCATTGGGAGGTAATTGGGATTCGATGAGTCCATGAGGCTTGGGCCCCAGAAGAGGAAGACAGAGCTGACTTAGGGCCCTTGCTGTGTCTTGCCATGTGACGTCCTCTTTCATGTCTTGATACAGCAAGAGGATGAGCAGATGCCAGCACTGTGCTCCTAGACTTCTCAACCTCCAGCACTGTGAGCCAAACAAACTTCTATTCTTTATAAATTACCCTATTTCAGATACTGTGTTATAGCAACAGAAAATGGACAAAGACAGTTATCAAGGCAACCATACCACAAAAGGGATTCTAAATAACTCCCGTGAAAGGATACAAGCTCAGAGATGAATTTTGTGGCACAGTAAAAACTTTAAGCTGCCTAATGGACTGGGACACATTCCTTCGCTTCAATTTCTCCCTCCAGTCAAATTGGAATGGAAAGTAATTGTTATGATGATGCTCTTCACAGAAGAAAATCCAATGACACTCAGCTTTAGCCAAGCTTAAAAGAAAGCCCCAAAGCATTAATTTTGCAATATATAGAGAATACTAGAGTCAGCAGTCTTATATGCTTTGTTAAAAATAATTTACAGCCTTAAAATTACATCTTATATAGGCCATGCCCCTTCAGGCATTTTGGTTGTACCTAAGATTCCATAAAATAGAATCCCCTCACAGAGGAATTGTCAGGCTCACAGCCTCTGAGAGTTTGCCCTAGGGAGTAACCGTGTGGTTCTGAAAAAATACTGTCTATGGGTTTTACTATTTCTGAAATACTCTTCTTGTAAATCATACCGAGCATTACTTGCATTTTATAGGGAGCAAGAATCTACTGTGAGGCCTTTGAAATAAAACAGAAAACACAAAAGACAAAGCAAAAAATAAATAAATAAATAACAGGAAATTGCTCTCCAAGATTCATCCATATAACTAAATTTATAAAAAGAAATAAAAACTTGCACATACCATCTATTGCATGCCCCAATCATAAGAAAAGTATTTTAAGATATTTCAGGAGAATCCTGAACATTTTACTCAAAATCCTTCCTGGTGTTTGAATTTCCACAACAAAGCCCTCATAGTTTTCTTCTGATGCTCTGATCACAGTAAGAATGCAAATATCTCAAGGAAAAGTTAAGGTTTCCAATTAGAATACAGCAGCCCTTCAGTATATGGAAGTCTCGAAGTGCGGATAATGGTGTGTGAGGAGGAGGGTTTCCAACTGTTCCGTGTTGGGCATCTGAGCTGCGTGATGAATTGGGGGGCTAGTGTAGTAGGAGCTCAGGTTTAGGAGTTGTTGACTACCATAGCATAAAACAGCATACATTGGCATAGACAATAAGCAAAATTATTTTTAAAAAGAACCAGGAAATTTAAATAAGAATGGTAAAAGAAATCGAAAACTAAGAGTGTAAATAATACAAAAGAATGTGAACATCTATAAATTTAAGCATAAATAGCCAAAGTTGATTCTTCAAAAAGACTGATAAAGTCTCTAGGAAACCGGTGAGACTAATTAAGACAGGAAAGTAAAATATCCAATACAATGAATAAAAAAGGGGATATAACAGCAACCTATAAACACTAAAGGATAACTGATAGTCACATGTATGTGCATGGTTGCTTCATGGCAGAGTAACACTGAGAAACAGTGGAGATGGGAAAGTCACTTCAATAAATGGTACCAGCACATGATAGTGTAGGTTGCAAAACATGTTACAAATCGTTTCCTTCCACCAAGAAGTGGAGCCCTTCCCTTAGATGTGAGTTGGTCATGTTGCCTTATTTGGTCAGTGGGACAATAGGAAAATATGATCACACCAATACAGATTGAGAAGTGTTTGTGCACTGGAGTTTTTCCTTTTTTGACTACCACTATATGAACAAGCCCAAGCTAACCTCCTAGAAAATGAAAAACAGATATTCCAGCCAGACAACCACCAGACATATGGACTGGCTCCTATCATTAAATCCTGCAGATACCAGATTACCCAGGCAAAAGCATCCAAAATGGACAGCTCGACAATCAGAAACTAAATAATGCTTGGCTTTTTAAAAATTTCAGTTTTTAGCTGGGTGTGATGGCTCATGTCCAGAAAACCTGGATCACAAGTGTATGGTTGAAGTGCTGACCGATGTTTCTAAGTTCAAAAAGACTGTGATGAGCCTTACAGCCTAATGAGTGCTAGATAAGCTTTATTCAGACATGGACTATAGTGCTTTAGCTGTGAGTTCCATGTTAATGAATCAAAAATATATATTAACTAAGGTGTTGTAAAGTATAATTACACACAAAGTAAGGCTAGATATTTATTAGTTGACAAAAATGTGGCTGCAGGCTCAAAGGAACCGAATGCTGTATTTCTCCTAGAAGCAATGTGTTAGTATTCACTAATTCAGTGTCTGCAGTGACTTCATAGAAAATAACTACTATAAATAACAAGAATCGATTTTTCTATAAATATGTAGGTATAGTCATGTCACTATTTGTCACTATTTGCTGCATTTCTCTGTCTTTTCTAGAGATTAGGCACATAATCTAAATTTAAGAAGGCAGGACCTGTTTTTTTCCAATGCTACATAAAAAGAGATACATTGGGTAGCAGTATTGATAAAAACTGACAGTTGTCAAGAATTGACCATTGAGACTTAGTCAATGGTTAAGCAATAAAGGTGCCCCCGTGTTGATTTTTCTGCTTTAAGACCTGGGTGTGGACCTACCTCCCTGGATTGTTTTTGCTTTTTTAGTACTAAGATGGTAGAAAATGTGGAAGCTTGAATTTCTCAAATTTCATAATAATATAGTCATGTTGAATGTAAATAGAAAATGAACGTGACAAAATTCATCATAAAGGAAGGTGTAAGAATAAGACTGTCATATAATTACATTAATAGGGTGAGACAGGTTAAGTAATTGAGAGACAAATCATTGATTGCTCTTTCTTTTCTCCGAGTTCCTTCTTGGGTTTGAAGGAGATATCAAAGCATTCAAGATTCCTGGGCAAAAAAGAAGCATTCTATTTCAGGACTAAAATATTTTCTGCATCTTGGGCCTGAGGACACCCAAATTTTAACATATACTGAAAAGTTATAGTAAAGAGTACACCGTACAAATTGTTATAGAATTAGTCCTGTGAACACTCTCACCAGCACATATTACAGAACTTTGAACATTATCACCTGGGAGAAAAAAACAGTTATAAATATATTTGTGTAACTGGATGTTTACTGTTTTAAATATATACTCACATACATCAACTCAAGTCAGTAATTTTCTTCTCAATTATCTTGACACTTTATCTTTACACATATATTCATAAGTTTTTTATTATTCTGTACCTTTAACACTAAATTTAAGCTGTAAAGCATATAAAATATATTAACACTAAGTTATTTGCCCCGTTTTATGAATGGAAATTTTCTGTTTAAATTTATGAAGTCACGTTTCACCTCTAAAGCAAGGGAAATTAAAACAAAAAAATAGACAAATGAGGTCTAAAAAGAAAGTTTGCAGAATGGGAGACAAATATGCAAACTACATCAAACAAAGAGATAATATTCAAAATATATAAGGAATTTAATAGCCCTAAAATAAGTAAACCAATTAAAAATGGGCAACAGACCTTAGTAGACATCTTTCAAAATAAGATATGCAAATGGTTAAAATTATGTGAAAAAATGACCAATGACACTAATAATCAGGAAAATAAAAAATCAAAGCCACAGTGAGATATCACCTCACTCAGTAAGAATAGCTGTTATAAAAAAGACAAAAGAAGCCAGGCATGGTGATGTAAGCCTGTAATACCAGTGCTTGGGAAACTGAGACAAGTGGATGGCAGGTTGGAGGCTAGTCTCAGCAACTTAGTGAGAATCTGTTTCAAAATAAAAATAAAATGGGACTGGGGGGTGTAGATCAGGGATAGAATGCCCCTGTGTTCAATCCTGGGAGAGAGAGAGAGAGAGAGAGAGAGAGAGAGAGGAAGAAGAAGAAGAAGAAGAAGAAGAAGAAGAAGAGGAGGAGGAGGAGGAGGAGGAGGAGGAGGAGGAAGAGGAGGAGGAGAAGGGAGGAGGGAGAGGAAAGGGGAGAGAAAAAAGAGAGAGAGAAGAGGGGGGGAGACAGAGAGAGAGAGAGAGAGAGAGAGAGAGAGAGAGAAGTTCTAGTGAGTATATGGACAAAAGGGAACTGTGGATGGGAATGTAAATTAGTATAGTCACTGTGGAAAACCGTATAGAGTTTTCTCAAAAAAATAAAAATAGAGTTCTAGAGTATAGCTCAGTGGTAGAATGCCTGCCTAGTATGCATAAAGTCCTGAGTTTTATCCCTAGAACTGCATAAAAAGTGTTTAAATAAAAACTACCATGTGACCTAGCAATCCCAGTACTGGGCATATATCCAAAAGAAATGAAAGCAGTAGGTCAGATAGCCATCTGCACTTGTATGTGCATCCCAGCACCATTCACAATAGCCAAGAAATGTCCATCGACAGATGAATGGATAAAGAAAACATGGTGCATATTCACAGTAAAATACGATTTATCCATTGAAAGATGAAATCCTATCATTTACAAGGACATGGGTAGAACTGGAGGTCACTGTGAGAAGTGCAGTAATTCAGGCACAGAAATCCAAGTGCTGCATGGTCTTACCTAAATGTGTAATTTTAAAAGTTGATTTTTTAAAAATAAACTTTTATCAGAGCATTGTGATTAGACAGAGTAATGAGGTTCAGAGTGAAACATGCACACAGCACTTGGCGTGTTTCTCTCTGGATGCTGTACCACTCCCTCCTCCTCCCTGTGCATACTATTGGGATTGGTTTTGATAACTAGGTATATGCACCTAGCATTTTTGGAAGTTTCCTTTATCAAGTCTCCCTTGATACTCCCTTCCCACCTTTCTTCCAAATTCTCTTCTTCTATTCTACTAGTATCTCTCTTTATTTATGTGAAGTCCCTTTTGTCTCCCAATTTCTCTTTAGCTTCTGCATATGAGTGAAAACATACGACCTTTCACTTTTTGAGACTGGCTAATCTCACGTGGCAGTCTTTAGTTCCATCCACTTTCCTGCAAATGACAATTTTGTTCATATTTATACCTGAGTAAAATTCCATCGTGCACCACAGTTTCATAATCCATTCATCTGTTGATGGACATTAACAGTTCCATAATATGGCTATTGTGAATTGTGCTAATAGAAACATGAGTATGCCTATATTGCTATAGTATTAAAACTTCTTTGGAAAGATCCCCAGGAATGGTATTGCTGGGTCATGTGGTGACTCCATTCCTATTCTTCTGAGGAACCTCCACACTGGTCCCCATAGCTGCTGAACTAATTTGCAATCCCACCAAGAGTGTATAAGGTTCCTATTTCCCCACATCCTCGCCCCCATTTATTATTGTTTATATTCTTGATGATTGCCATTCTAACTGGAGTTAGATGGAATCCCAGTGTAGTTTTGATTTGCATCTCCCTAATTGCTAATGACTTTGAACATTTTTTTATATATTCATTGGCCATTTGTATTTCTTCTGAAAAGTGTCTATTCAGTTCATTTGCCCATTTTTGAGGAAACTTCACTCTGGTTCCCACAATGATCATACTAATTTACATTCTCGCCAACAGTGTGCCAAGGTTCCCTTTCCTCCACATTCTCAGCAACCTTGTTATCTTCTGATATTTTATTAATTAGCCATTCTAACTAGAGTCAGTTTCATATATCATTGTGGTAGTAATTTTCATTTCCTTGATGATTAGTGATATTGAGCATGTTTATAACCTGCTGACCATCTAAATATCTAAATGTCTCCTTTTCAGAAATGTCTACTTAGGTTTATTTATTTATTTGCTACTAAGTTGTTGGAGTTTCTTGTATCTTCTGCATATTAACCCCTCATCAAATGCATAGTTTGCAAAATATTTTCCATAATACAGGTTTATCTCTTTACTCTGTTCATTATTTTCTTTGCTGTGCAGAAGCTTTTTAGTTTGATGTAATCCCATTTGTTTGTTTTTTGCTTTTGTTCCCTTCGTTTTGGGGGCCTAATCCAAAAATTCTTATGTATTCCAATGTCCTGAAAATTTTCCCTATGTTTTCCTTCTGTCTTTGATCCATTTTGAGTTGCTCTTTGTATATGATAAGTAATAGGGGTCTAGTTTCTTTTGTTCTCTGCATGTGGATATCCAATTTTTTTCCAGCACCATTTATTAAAGAAACTGTTCTTTCCTCAATACATGTTCTTAGCATCTTTGTTGAGAATCAGTTTACTATAGATGTCTGGGGTTATTTCTAGACTCTCTATTCTGTTCCAGTGGTCTATGTGTTTCCATATCAGTACCATGCTGTTTTGATCCCGATAGCTTTTTAGTATACTTTGAGATCAAGCAAAAGATTTTTATATCTTGATAATTTTCTTAAGAAAATTCATATGCCTCAAAAAGTATGCCTTTTGATTTTATTTTTGTGTTTGTGCCATTTTATTCATTTTATTCATTTTAATATTTTTTCTGTAAGTTAATGATCCATAGTGTCTCAACTGAAATCTTATCTCTTCTCCAATTTACTTTTATGTAGAGTGGAATTTAGGGATGTCATGAATTGAGCTGAGAATTGGACTTCTAATTGTTAAAGCAGAAGGCTGGAGTAACAAGCCCAAATGAAAGTGATGGCCAGGTCTTTAACTGCTTACCGCAGTAATGCACAAGAAGTCAAACAAGAGAAATTGCTGGATCCCTTGCTGTCTTGCTTTTCTCCATGGAAAAGAAAAACCTCTGTCAAAGGGGCTCCTGAGTGGAAGCACCTGGGCTAGAAGGGAGGCAGCTACGAAAAAAATAAGAGTGTGGCCAGCTGGAGGGCTTGAGATTTTTCAGAGGGGGCAGTGTGCTGCCAAAGCCACACCTCTGGCGTGTGGAGACCAGCTGTCTCCCATGAAGTCGTACAGGTTGAAGCCATTGTAACAGCCTGTGACAGGGCCTTGAAGCTCACACATAGGTTTCTGGCCAAGAGCTGGATTCCTCAATCTTTGTTTTCTCCAACTAAAACCAATTATTCCTGAACTTTTTAATCTAACAATACAACCATGGAGGTGGGGGGTACTGGGGATTAAACTCAGGGGCATTCTACCTTTGAGCCACACCTATTGCTTTTTTTTATTTAGAAACAGGGTCTCAATAAGTTGCTGAGAGTCTTGCTAAATTGTTGAGGCTGTCTTTGAACTTGGGATCCTCCTGTCTCAGCTTCCCAAATAGTAGGATTACAAGCATGTACCACCATGCTTGGCTTACAACCTTTAATTATCTCTTTTAATTATCTTTTTTACATACACAAATGTTAAATATTTTTTTAGATGTAGACTTAGTATTTTTTCCAAGAATCTGTTTTATTTTCCCAACAATGTCAAGCTGCCTTAATTACTATTTATCATTTCTCCTGTCTGATGGTGGAATTCCTTCTTCAGGTTTCCCTTACAAAATTCTTCAACCATTTTTCTCTGCTCATTTTATTTTTATTGTTTTGAAGGTCTGGGAATCAAACCCAGGGCCTTGTACATGTTAGGCAAGTGCTCTACTAGTGAGCTACATGCCCCCAGCTCTCTCTATTCTCAAAATTAAACTTCAGTTTAATTATCCTAGATAAAAGTAATATTTGATATTGATCATAATCACATTAAAACAAAATTAGTTTTAAAAAAGAATTACCTCACACAATTTAGTCCTCATTTCTAATAGTATCATATAAAACTTCTGTCTTTTGTTTCCTCTAGTAAGGTTTTCAATTGATATATGACCTGCATAACTATTGTTGTTTATTCCTCCGTATCTTAAAATATATTAATATTGGAAAAGTTTTCCATTTTTTATTTTTGTTTAATTTTGTTAATTTTATTCTAAGTTTGAGAGACTTTAAAATGAGCAAAGATGCCGGGCGTGGTGGTGCACGCTTGTAATCCCAGTACTTTGGGAGGCGGAGACCAGAGGATCCGGGTTCGCAGCCAGCTTCAGCTCTCTCTCTCTCTCTCTCTCTCTCTCTCTTTGTCTCTCTCTCTCTCTCTCTCTCCCTGTCTCTCTCTTTCTCTCTCTCTCTCTCTCTCTCTCTCTCTACTTAGTGAGGCCCTCTGCAACTTTGTGAGACACGGTTTCAAAATAAAGTCTAAAAAATAGGGCCGGGGGTGTAGCGCGGAGGTAGAACGCCCCTGGGTTCAATCCCCGTTACCACGAAATAAAATAAAATAAAATAAAATGAGCAAAGATTATTAACTGCCCCATATAGTGAACTATTCCAAGTTAGCTCAACTGTCATTGTCTTATCTCTGTTTTCATTACCCTATATACCTCATAGAAAATTGACAAGAAGGCACGTATGTGTATACATATATATATATATGTATGCATATATATATACACACATACTCAAGTAAATTGCATCTGATAGAATTCAGTTGATTATTGCCTTGTGAACAGATTAATTTTGCATTAATCTATAAATCCATTTTAGCATTCATTATTAGCTATAATGTGTAAAATATATATATATATATATATATATATATATATGTTATAAGTGCACACACACAAACACTCACATAAAAACCCACACACATATCGGCACCTATGGGTAAGTTACCTTAGCAAGGAGGCAACTGAGATCCTGAAGTCCCTAGTAACAAATTAAAACCACAATAAGGAAAACTATGAAACATCTCGGGTCCCATCCAAGAGTGGCGCGATACCTGACAGGGGAGCAGACGCCGACGGCCCGAAAACACACACGCTGAACCGAGAGACATGTCTGGCACGATCTCGTTTATTAGAAAGCCAATCCCCCTTTTATAGTAGAGGCCATACAGGAAACTCGCAAGCAGTAGGGTGTGACCCAATGGCACGCGACGGGTCGGGTCATTACGCCCCCCTGTAACCTATCATAGGCAGAGGCACCTGTTGTCCGTGAGCACGGAAGGAGGTAACTGCCTATCATAGCCCTCCTGAGGCTAGGTGGGGCTATCTGCGGGACCTCCCTCCGAGGGGTCTGCCAGCGCCATCTTTGCCATTGATATGCTGAATCACTGCCACATGGGAGAGGCCTGGTACTCGGTACTCTAGAGCAGGCTTCTGCTAGTCCACCAGGCCCTTTCATGGCACTGGGTGGAGGGCCCTACAGAAACACACAAAACACATTAAAAAATACCTACACCAATACAAGGTCCTTTGCCAAGGACCAAATGAAAGAGGCAAATAATAAATGTTTTGAGTTGAGGGTACAGTGACATCAGGGTATAGTAACATCACTCCAACACAGATAAAAAGGGTATGTTTCAAACAGAAAACTGTGCTCACGATGGAACCCCTGTACTTTGACGTAAGTAAGTGTAGAGAGGGTCAGGGACAGCTTAGAACATGCATGGTATGTTTAGTCAACAGGAAATGAATGCTTTGTCTGTGGCCAAAGTCAACACAAAAGAGAACTTCCTTCTGGAGACTCCATGTAGCCATGTGGAGCCAGAAGGTTTTACTTTACCTGTGTGACTGTCCCACTGAGTCCTCTGCCTCCCTAAGCTTGTGAAGATCATAAAACTGTTCCTCTACTTAAGTTATAACAGATAGTCTGTATCAAAAAATAGCTCATGCCTAATGTGAGCATTCTCAGTGGGGCCATTTCAATCCCAAATTATATTTGCTACAGGGAAAGCACAGGATGAATCACAATGAAGTGAGGAAATGTATCAATGGGTAAAAATAGCACGGACTGTCTTCCAACTCTATGCAATTAGGGGGAACTCTGAGGCTACGGATGACTGTTTATGTAACACAGGCCAGCTTGATCCAACTTTATGGCTCTGCATTGTAAATCAGCATTTTCATAAAGAACTTTTCAGTCGTTTTTCTTATTGCTGCCGTGGCAGGGTCACTGAGGTTGGGTCTTCTCCCCTCAGCGATGGGTAATTCTTTGCCCCCTTGGTTTTCATCTCTGAGCATAGTAAGCTGCCAAAGGCAGAAATGGGGTTTTGTTGTTTCCTCTCGCCTCAGGGGCCAAGAATGGCAATTTAATTCAATTAAAAATTGTGCTCATCTAGAATATGGCACAGATTTCTGACTTGCAACACAAAGCTTCAATCAAGTTAATTTAAAACTGTCTTAAATGTCTCCAATGCCCTCTGAGGCTGCCAGCCTGGACTTCCCTAGCATCCTCCGTTTGCTCAACTGCTCAGGCATATCTCTGAACTAAATTCTCCATTCTTCTTATTTTGTCCCCAATTTTCCCCAAAACAAATGATCACAAAGTGCTGAAAATTCTACTTGACCAGTCTCTCTGGACTTTGCCCCTTTCTCTTGGACCATGCTTGGATTATTACAATAGACTTTTAGCCCATATCCCTGCCTCTGGTTTTATCTCCTAAAATTCTCTCCAATTGTTGGAATGAGCTTCTAACATTTCTATTTGTCCTTCCTCCTTCCCCAACATACCACAAGCTCCTGCTGGGAGTCGTGTTCATTAACATTGTTTTCCAATGCCTCAAATATGTGTGCCCATATGTGAACAGATGGAAAACATTTTCTTCAAAACTACCATTGTTGATCTCGTTTTTATCCAAACTATTCCTTTTGAGTCTCATCACAGTTAGACATTTCAACAAAACTACATCAATACGTCCAGTAGAGGGAACTACAGAAATGCATTAAAATCCTCCTTAGTTGTTAATGTCTACAAAAGGAAAGAAAAATCTCAAAATAACCAAATTCTATCTGTGCTGAAATTACAAACGGTCCAAATCTTTTACTATAACTGTAAGCACAATGAGCCAGAAAAATTACAATTAAAAAAATTTATTTCAACCAAGTTGGAAGTTGATAACAAAAATAGGAAACCTGTGACTATCCTGGGTCCAATGCAGTATTTTCAAAATTAATGGGAGAACATAATCATACTTGAATATATTACATAAAGGCAGAGATGTGGGTGAATATGGGGAAAGCAAGGATCAAACATGCTTTGATGGAGGAAACTAGCATGGCTCATCACTCATGCAGAAGAGAATAAGTTGTGTGTACAAATGGTAGTGTTTTCTAGTATCCAAAATAAGATGGCTGAGATCCAGAGATGAGCATGTTTTGAAAGTATAGGCCATAGACAACCTTGCAAGCACAAAATAAAAATTAACATAAAATAAAGCACCAAAGGCAAACCCCCAAGCCTTTGGGAATTTCTAACTTTCCCTCTCTACTGAAGGTAGAGAAGCAGGTCTCACTCTTCCCACAGAAGGAGACAAGACCGTGTCTTGGAAAGGGCCCATTTCAAACAGACTCAGAGCTTCAGGAAAGAAAAATCCCCCACAAAATGAGAAAGTAGAAGAAAAATCTAGCATTTTTTTTCCTTGGTGATTACTAGATCAAGTAGAAAAAAAGGTATATTTCAAATGCCTTTAATACCAACTATCATTAATACTGATGAATAATAGTAGTAGAGTAATCCTAAAACATGTTGCTTCCAAATACTAAGAGATTTCATTTAAGTTGTAGACTCTAGAGAGTAAATAGGAAACAAAAGTGACTTCAGGTAAATGAGGAGAGAGGTCAGTAGAAGAGTGTAAGAGGGTTGGGGGGGAGCACTTTTGCACCATGAGGCTGGAGGGAGGTGATGAGAAACACCATCAACCTGTTCCTCCCAGTATGAAATCGTAATCTCAGAATGGGAGCTAAAGAAACAGAAAGTCTTTTGTTTTCTTAGCTGTACATGCCTCTACTTTCTTGGCTGCCTATGCCTCAGTTAGAGCTTCTATGACACAGAACCAGCAGGTTAGGTCATGGTAATAGAGTGGAACATGATTCAGATAGACTTTCTCTGTCCTTACTGAGATTAAATAGATTATCTTGAATAACTATCTCTTTTCCATATGCCCTCAGGACAGGTTCCAGTGGCTTTAAGTGATATTTTTCATAATTTTCAGCAGCTAAAATGTTGTCTTGCTAGTGAATAGAAAACTTCTTGACAAATATAGAAGACATATTTATTGATCTCTAATCAATTTGCGAGATTACACCACATTCTCCATTTTCTGTGTAAAATTTGCTAAATATTCCCTACTATATATTGAATGCTCAAAGCTTGTTATCTAGTTCATTTTCCGTTCTACTTCCCTCAACTTTGACTTGTATGCGTGTCAAGGAGCAGTGGGGTTTCTTGGTTTGCTTGTATGTTGTTTACCTTTTCTGTGTAGGGCTAGAGGTTCTGTAGTGTTTAGTAATGCAATTATTATGAAAAGGAAGTTGTTTTTATAAAAATTCAGCTGAATTACTTGCAAAGTCATAATTTAGAAAAGCTATTTTTAAAAGACTATTTTTGTAGCAGCTTTAAGTTCATGGCAAAACTGAGTAGAAGTATACCCCTTTTCCCTACACATGCATAGCCTCCTTCATTGTTGTTGTTGTTGTTATCATTAATTACTTGTGTGTGTTACTAAGAATTGTACCCAGGGATTCTACCTCTGAGCTACAACCCCAACCTTAATTTTTTTTTTTTTTGGTGTGGTGCTGGGGATTGAATTCAGGGGACTTCTACCTCTAAGCTACACCCCCAGCTTTATTTTATTTTTTCATTTTGAAACAGGGTCCTGCTAAGTTGCTGAAGTTCTCGCTAAGTTGCTGAGGTTATCCTCAAACATGTGATCCTCCTGTCTCAGCCTCCAAGGTACTGGGATTACAGGAGTGCACCACTGTACCTGGCTCATGACCTCCTTCATTATTAACATCTCCCGTGGACGAGGATCCTGTGATACAATGGGTGAACCTAAGCTGGCACATCATAATCACCTAAAGTCCATAGTTTACACTGAGGTTCACCTTTCTTAGCACTGTACATACTATGTGGTTGGACAAATGCATAATGACAAAAATCCACTCTTACAGCTTCATATTTTCACTGCAGTAAAAGTCATCCCTTCTCCACCTATTCATTCTCCACCCCCCAATCCTTGGAAACCACTGATCTTCTTATGTCTCCAAGAAGAGCACTGCATGATTTATGAAGGGTTTTTCTCAGAAAGAATAACCCAGATAAAATTATGAGAATCTTCAGATGAAGCCAAAAATGAAGAACATTTTCCAAATTTAAGTAGTAGTCTTTACCGAAGAAAGACAGAGGTGGCAATCCAGATAAATAAATAAAAAAATACAATTATTTATAATACATAATTCTGAATTAGACTTGGGATCAAGGTAATCACAATTATTATAAAGGATATTATTTGATCAGTAAGCAAAATTGGAATATGGATTAAAGATAACATGGTGCTTTTATATCAATGTTAAATTTGCTGAATTTGATATTATATGATCAGTACATAAGGAAATGTCCTTGTTCTTAGAAAATACACACTAAAATATTTAGGTAGTCATGTTTGCAACTTTCAAAAAGTTCAGAACAATAAAATATAGAGAGTAAGAGAAGGAATGAATTGTCATTTTCCTGTTAGATCAACTTCCAAAATTATGTCCTTTGTGCTTTCAATATCATTAAATATTTCTGCAACTAACGTTAAGTTTTTGCCAGCACCTAGGATACTGTGTGTGTGTGTGTGTGTGTGTGTGTTTGTGTTACATCATAAGTAACCAGATGCTGTGGACCAAGAAGAGCACTACATGGTGCTAGGATATCAAACTCAGGGCCACTTTACCAATAAGCTATATCTCCAGTCCTTTTTATTTCTTATTTTGAAACAGGATCTTACCATGTTGCTCAGGTCTGACCACAAACTTTCCATCCTCCTACCTCAGCCTCCCAAGTAGTTGGATTAAAGGTGTGCACCTGGCTCATCATCCTTTCTACTACAACCACTGTTATCTGTTGTGTTGATAAGTTTGCCTTCCCTACATTCCTCTGGTTGCAAAGCTGAAGTCTCTTAATGGCAGAAATGTTAACATAACATTTTATTCTGTAACTCTACTTAGGTTTGTCTTGAATTCCACTTCCAGGGACATCATTTTTTTGTTGTTGTTGTTTTTGACTGTACTCTCAACTTTGTTGATAAATTACCTCTTTTGATTATGTTTGTTGTTTTAAATTCATACACACTTATTACTGGGAGATAAGAAAACGACAAAACTACACCTGTGCTGTGTTGTTGAGAACTGAACCACAGGCGTGCAGTGGCCAATCACAGCACTTCTCCCCAAGTCTGCCAGTGATTGGACACTGACCCTGATGCCCATCTGTTATTTACTTAGTGATCCGTGGACTGAAGACCTAGCAGCAATGCCTGTTCTTCATATAGGTAACGCAAATGTGAAAGTCCTCATGTAATTTGATCCAGAAAAATAAGAGCCCACTATTCCATCACCTTCCACCAGCTAACATTCTGTCTTTCCTTTTTTTATTTATTTTTTTAATTTTTGGTAATGGGGATTGAACCCAGGATGTTTATTTTTCTGACCTACATCCCCAGCCCTTTTTACTTTTATCTTGAAACAGGGCCTCACTAGTTGCTGAGGGTCTTGCTAAGTTGCTGTGGCTGGACTCAGAGCTGTGATCCTCCTGTCTCAGCCTCCCCCCCCAGGAATTGGGATTATAGGTTGCACCACCATGCCTGGCTAGGTAATGAAACTAATTGATTTCCCCACAAATATGAATAAACTTTAAAACATAATTTTAAAAGATTATACTCGATAGACTAGAGATTGCCGAAAGAGTCACTGTCACTGGCAGATATTGTTGAAGCCAAGAGTATGATTGCTAGTTTTTTAAGGACCTTTGAGGATCTTTTTTTTTTTTTTTTTTTTTTTTTTGCAGTACCAGGGATTGAACCCAGGGGCGTTCTACCTCCGCGCTACATTCCCGGCCCTGTTTTTTTATACTTTATTTTGAAACCGGGTCTCAGGAAGTTGCGGAGGGCCTCACTAAGTAGAGAGAGAGAGAGAAGGGGAGAGAAAGAGAGAGCTGAGGCTGGCTGCGAACCCGGATCCTCCGGTCTCCGCCTCCCAAAGTACTGGGATTACAAGCGTGCGCCACCACGCCTGGCTCCTTTGAGGATCTTTTAAAGATCTTTCTTTTTAAGGACCTTTGACTTATTGAACAGAAGAACTCTGAAAAGTGCCTTCTGGCTTAGATGTGGTTTCTGAGCTGCTTTACTTCCGAAGGTTAATCATTTTCAGCGAGGCCATAAATAAAGTCACTTCATCAGGATGAAAGATCAAGTGAGCAAGATTCACTGCTCATCCCGCCTCACTTGCCTCCAGATGGCCAGAAGGAACCCGCTTATCGCATTTTTGGCAACCCCAGGCTTTTGAATTGCCAATTGCTTGAATATTGCATCTAAGAACAAATGTACTGATCTCTACCTACCCTGAAGAATCTCTGCAATATTTTATTTGTCAGAATTTTAATCTCATATTCTCTCTGTATCTTTGCTTTTTTTCCCCTTTTAAGGTTAAGTCTGTTGTTGCAGCAGCCTGGGGCCTGCCCAAAGTCCCTGTGATGGGCAAACTATTCATCCTCATTCAACGGGGACAGAATGTCTCTGAAAAATTTCATCAGCCTAATGGAAACCACCCTCATGGCACCAGTAATCCATCTTCCCGAGAAACCACTGAATACAGCTCCTATGCTTATAAATCCCAATTGTGGCACAGAGTGACACAATATTTGCCTATCAGCATGTTCCAGTGCCTTACAATCACAAAATAATCTCTATTCTTGGGTGGTCTTCTCAAATTAAGTTAAACAAAATAAAATTCCTGCCCTGTGACTGGGTTTGGGTATTTTGTGACTTGGAAAGAATAATACATAAGCCAGTTCACACACGAGCAGAAAGCATTTTACTGAAGAGAGCTTTGCCACCTATTGGTAGGAAGGTGGTGGGGGTTAGTAATTCATTCAACAAATCCTTTAGATGCCTATTATGTGAATCCCGGAGAAGGTAATATCAGAGTTGGAAATGAAAATGGAAAACTGAAGCAATTACCCGTTTAAAAAAAAAGAAAGAAAAAGGTGAAGGATTCAGTTGTTAGTCATTTTGGTCAATAGTTAGGTAAATTATTGCAAAAATTTTGCAAACACAAGGGCAGGTCAGGTGCTGTTCATTAACTGGATAAATGTATTGCGCTCCAATGCACTGCAATTCTATCATGTACAAAGATCTCACGGAGAGTAAAAACATACAAACTGCTTCACAGGCATGCATGTTGCCTCCTTACTACAATATAGTTTCCAACTTCTATATCAGGATTACTCTTACTCTGATGGGAGGATTTTGTGATTTATATTTGATCATTATAAAAACCTTCATATTTCAGGATAGTAAGGACCCATGGCATACAACACTCAGGAATGAACATTTTGATGGGAGAGATTATGGCATAATTATGAAGCATGATCCATGCATGGGGTGAAATGATGAGTATTTGTTTATTTGTTTGTTTGTTTGTTTGTTTGTTTGTTTGTTTGTTTTGGTACTGGGGATTGAACCCAGACACATTCTACCTCCGAGTTGTACTCCCAACCCTTTTGAAATTTTTTCTTTTGAATCGGGGTCTCTCTAGGTTGCTAAGAGTCTCGCTAAGTTGCTGAGGCTGGTCTTGAACCTGTGATCCTCCTGTCTCAGCCTCCCAGGTACTGAGATTACAGGCATGTGCCACCATGCCCAGTAAGATGATGGGCATGTCAGAAATATCAAAATGTGGCTTTATAAATAAGTAGTCTGAAGCAGAAAGAACAAAGTTGAAGGAATCACACTACATGACTATAGGATAATAAAGCTATAGTAATTAAACCAGAGCAGTGCTACAATAAAAACAGGCATGTAAAGCAACGGAATAGAATATAACGCCTAGAAATAAATTGAGGTACTGTGGCTAATTCATCTTGGACAAAGGTGTCCAGAACATATAATGGGGATGTTTTCTGTTTTTTTGGTATTTTTGGCAGTACTGGGGATTGAAGCCAGGGGCATTCTACCTCTGGGCTCCACTGCCAGCCCTATTTTTTATTCTTTATTTTGAAACAGGGTCTCACTAAGTTGCAGAGGGCCTCACTAAGTAGCTGAGGCTGGCCCCGAACCCGGATCCTCTTGTCTCAGCCTCCCATGCACTGGGGTTACAAGCGTGCACCACCACACCCGGCTGGGGATGTTTTATTCAATAAATGGTGTTGAGAAAACTGATTATCCATACTCAGAAAGGTGAAATTAGACTCTTATTTAACACCATAGACAAAAAAAAAAATAAAGTCAAGTTGATTAGCCTTAAAGATTTCCAAGAGGAAATCTCTTTCCCCTTGTTTAATATTAGAGCTCCTCTTAGCTGGCTATATGGGTGATCAGCTGAAAGCTATTTTCTCAGCCTCTCTTGATGCCTCAGCCAGTGAATAAGCTCTAGCCAGCAGTGCTGAGCAGGTGTGGTGTGGGCCACTTTTACACTGAGACTGAAAAGGAAAGGACATGGGGTCTCCTAGTTCATTTCCCCATGCCCACTGACTTGAGATTATGGAATCTGGACTTTCTCCTGTGTTTGGATCTAGACATGTAAACCACACGTTAGGAAAACCAGAGAGACATGCTCTCTACTCTGGAATTTTGGAATGTTAGGTGAGAAAGAAAGAAATTTCTGTCTTGTTTAAGACTTTACATTCAGGGCGTTCTTTGTTTTAGAATCTTAGACTTGTACAACCTGAGTAAGCTAGGGCTCTGTAACACTAAGTGAAAAAACAGAAGGAAAGATACAAGGGGAAGTAGGGCACATTGGCGCATGCCTATAATCCCAGTACTTGGGAGACTGAGATAGTAGGATTGCAGGTTCAAGACCAGCCTCAGCAACTTAGGGTAACCCTGTCGCAAAATAAAATAAATAAATAAATAAATAAACAAAGAGAACTGGGGAGGCCGGGCGTGATGGCGCACGCTTGTAATCCTAGTACTTGGGAGGCTGAGACAGGAGAATCGCAGGTTTGCGGCCTGCCTCAGCTACTTAGTGAGGCCCTCCACAACTTAGTGAGACCCTTTTTCCAAATAAAAAATAAAATAGGTCTGGGGTGTAGCTTGGAGGTAGAAGGTCCCTGGGTTCAATCCCCAGTACCACAAAAAAAAAAAAGAGAGTGAGCTGGGGGTGTATCTTGGAGGAACAATGCCCATGGGTTCCATCCCTAATAACAATATATATATATATTATATATTATATATATAGTTATATATTATATATATTATATATTAAATATAATACATATTTTATATATTATATATAATATATATAAAACAATATATATATATAAAACAATATATACATATATATGTGCTGTGAAAACTAAGTTGGTCAGAGATACTGACCTCTTAAGGACAGACAGGTAGATCAATCTTAATTTCCCAACTGAGAAATCTCAGGTCATGGTTCAAGAAGACATCGATTACTACATAGTGCAATTTTGCAGGCTGCATCAGTTGACAGGGGATATGTGTGGTACTCATACAGAAGCATCTTAGATAATGGCATGGAACCATGATCTTACCAACTATGAACAGCAGGACAATCTAGCCTGTCATTGTGTGTGTGTGTGTGTGTGTGTGTGTGTGTGTGTACAGAATTCTATGAGTTTTGACAAATACATGCAGTTGTATAATTAAAATCAAAATCAAGATAAATAGGTTCCTAACCCCAAAATCCAGTCCCTCTCCCTAACTCAGCCCCTGGAAACCACTAATTTGGTTTTTGTGCCTTTAATATAGGTAGCTATTTCTTGATGATTATCTTTTCCCTTAAATTATATTTCTCCAATCAATTCCATGACCTGGAGTGACAATTCCCCTTCCTTGCAAGGAGAAAGCCTTCCTTTTGGCAGGTAAACATGCTAACTCGGGAGAAACTGGCACAGAGAGCTGTTGGGCGAGTGAGCCCGGAGTGGATCTGGAGTAGCACTGTTAGCTTGACAGAAGTCACTTCACTTCAACCTCATCTGTGTCCAGCCCGTGCCCATACACACTGCAGATAGGTCCCTAACACAAGAAACCCTGGAGCCGGGCGTGGTGGCGCATGCTTGTAATCCCAGTACTATGGGAGGCGGAGACCGGAGGATCCAGGTTCGCAGCCAGCCTCAGCTCTCGCTCTCTCTCTCTCTCTCTCTCTCTCTCTCCTTAGTGAGGCCCTCCGCAACCTCGTGAGACCCGGTTTCAAAATAAAGCATAAAAAAATAGGGCCGGGGGCATAGCGCAGAGGTAGAACGCCCCTGGGTTCAATCCCCGGTACTGCAAAAAAAAAAAAAAAACAAGAAACCCTGGTACAGAGATTATAGACTCAAGGTACCGTAATGTCCTCCTAAAATGGAACATCTTGACGTGTCCGAAATCAAGGCAATCATGAAAGACACTGTGGAGGCATCTCTAGATCATATTCGAAAGTAAAATGGCAAGTCACAGACGTGTCAAAGTCATAGGAGCAAATGGGAAAGGGCTACCAATAGCCAAAGATGGGATCATTTGAGCATGGAGAAGAATAGATTAAAATACATAAAGTATATAAACACCATAATGATATTTTGAAAACTCATTTACTTGTCACTCTTGGAGGGTGTTAGGATACCAAGTCATTATTCAGAGGATTGGTAAGTAAATTGTATATATTTATGTCTATTATGTATATATTTATGTATATTATGTATGATGTAGTTTGGAAATGGAAGTTTATCTGAATGGTCTTTTCAGATCATTGTGGCTATTCTTCTTTGATATTTCACTGGAACAAGACAGGTCACAGTTTCCTAAAGAATAGTTGCAATGTGAAATTAATTCATTCTTCATACTCAGTTATACTAAAATCCACTGGGCTCTCATGCACTTTACACAATTCTTTCAGTGATGCCCAATTTTGTCTGAACACTCATTGGTCATCGGGAAAATGTCATTTCACTGAGTTTTGTGCATTTTCCAGGGGTGACACATTTCATCATACAATATTAAAAATCATGCCGGTGTGGTGGTACACGCTTGTGATCCCAGTACTTGGGAGGCTGAGACAGGAGGATCACAGGTTCGCAGCCAGCCTCAGCTACTTAGTGAGGCTCTCCACAACTTAGTGAGACACTGTTTCAAAAATAAAAAATAAAAATATGGCTGGGGGTATAGCTTGGAGGTAGAATGCCCCTGGGTTCAATCCCCAGTACCGTAAAAAAAAAAAAAATTCACATTGAATATAACCAATACTATCAGAACAATTTTTAGTACTAGAAAGTTCTTAAGTTCATGGTAGAAAACTCAAATGCTTCAAAATGCTAATTTCGATTGAAGTCACAAATATTATCATTGGATACATTCAGTTGTTGGTCTTGAAATGGAAGTATTTATCTTATTTATTTTCAATAAAATATCTACCAAGTACTCATTACAGGTCAAGCCTCCCTAATCCAAAAATACAAAATCAGAAATGCTACAAAAATCAAAAACTTTAGTGTGCACCAACACGACACCACAGTGAAAAGTTCCACACATGACAAGTGTGATAGGTGGCAGGCAAGACACAGCGGCACTAAAAATAGTGCATAAAATTACTTCCAGGCTCTGCGTATAAAGTGCATAGGAGACATAAATGAATTTTATCTTCACAATGAGTCTCACCCCCAAGATGTCTCCTTATGTATGTGTGAATATTCAATAATCAAAAAATCCAAAATCTGAAACACTACTGCTTCCAAGCATTTCAGATGAGGGATAATCCGTAATAAGTCTAGTTTGAGTATCAACTGTTCTTTCAAGTAAGATTGTATTTCACACAGGCACACCCAAAAAGCAGCTCCTTCAACTTGAAACTCAAAGAATCACACAAGTGCTTTTGTTAGAGAAAACCATCCTTTGATGCATATCAGAAGTGTTTTATGCATACTTCACATTTCATTGAATGCAATTTTAAAATCATCTACCCAGGAGTTGAAACTTAATGAAATCAATAATTTTTACTGCTCCACCCAGGGAATTCTTAAGTGTAACTGGCACATTCATTAGTATGAGTGCATGGTAGTGAAGAATATAATGACTGCTAGCACATTTCACCACCACTGCCTTGATTCATGCTAAACTGTCAGCAGTTTCTCCCAACATCAACATAAATAGTCAGCACAGTGAGAAAGGAAAGTGATATTTATGATTATAGTTCTGACCTCTGGAACCCCTGAAATGATCTCAGAGCTCTCCATGGATCTTTAGACCATGGTCAAGTTTAAACATAATATCTCAGTTCCCTCACATGTATAATGCAATTATTAACAATTTTAATTTGGAGAACCCACAGAAATGAATAGGCAAAACTTGGAGGACTGCAGTATTTTAAATATTATTAAGTCATTAACTGCCTCGTCAGACCATTAAGTTTTCATGTATAAGTTCTCAAAGGAAAATATATCCGCAATATAAGATCACTAATTCATACTATTTGGATTTCTTCAAAATAGAGAGAATCCAGGACACTGAATTTTTCCTTCTAGGCATTTGGAAACTTTGGAAGGAATTTAAACACAAAATTTTAAGTATTTTCTTTTTCAATAATTGCATTTCCACATGGAGCTGTAAGAAGTAAAACAGAGAAGGATCCTTTGTACCCTTCACCAAGTTTCCCCCAATGATAATATCCTGCAACAGCACAGTCCAGCGTCACAACCAAGACCAAGAACATTTCCATCACCATTGGGATCCTTCCTGTGGCCCTATGATGGTCACACACCTTCCCTTCCTAATCTTAATTTCTTTTTTTCTTTTTTTTTTTTACGGTACTGGGGATTGAACCCAGGGGAATTCTATATTTTTTCTATACTTTATTTTGAAACTGGGTCTCACAAAGTTTCAGAGGGCCTCACTAAGTAGAGAGAGGGAGAGAGACAGGGAGAGAGAGAGAGAGAGAGAGAGAGAGAGAGAGCGCTGAGGCTGGCCACGAACCCAGATCCTCCAGTCTCCGCCTCCCAAAGTACTGGGATTACAAGAGTGCGCCACCATGCCCAGCCCTATTCTTAATTTCTGACAACCACCAATCTGTTCTTCATTGTTATGATTTTGGTGTTTCGTGAACTTTATATAAATAGAATGGCACAGTATGTAAATCTTTGAAATTGGCCTGTTTTGCGCAGCATGATTTTGAGGGAATTCATTCAGGCTGTTGCATGTGCCAATAATTTGGTCCTTTCTATTGCTGAATAGAAATCTACATATGGATTAACCACAGTTTAATTCATCAACTCAAGGGCATTTGGGTTTTCTTCCAGTTTGGGGCTATTTGTTCAGAAGCTGTTATGAAAATTAATGTACAAATATTTGTTTGAACATGTCTTTCTGTCTTTGAGAAAATGTTCAGTGCTGAACTTGCTGGGTGGTATCATAGTTGCATGTTTAGCTTCTAAGAAAGTGCCAAACTGCTTTTAAAAATGGCTGAACTATTCTACATTTCTACTAGCATTATATAAATGGCTTGGTTTCTCTGCATCTTCTCCAGCATTTGATGATATTACTATTATTCATTTTAGCCCTTCTGATTGGTGGGCAATAATGTCATATCATGGTTTTAATTTACAAGTGTTAGGATCATAGATCATATTTTGTATCCCATAAGTTTCTAAGACTCAGTTTATTTTTCCAGTCTATTTTCTCTTTGTTGTATATATTGGACAATGACAATTTTTTGTCTTGCAGTATAGTGATCTTTTCTTTTGTTCCCTCCATTCTTGGGTTTACCCATCTACTGAAATTTTTATTTCCAATTGTTCTTTCTATTTGGTTCTCCTTGAGATCTTCAGTTTATTTATGGTATTGCCACTTTTTTTGCTGAGGCTTTCTATTTTTTCAATTGTTTCAACCATGTTCATAAAAGTCTCTTTAAGCATTTTTATCATGGTTGCTCCAAACTCAGTGTGATGTCCTTGTTACTTGTGGGCAGTGGCTAAAGTCCTTATTCTTCAGTGAGGCTTCTCTGATACCATCCAACAGGGAAATGACAGGGCACCTCCTTACTTCCAGATGAGAATGGATCTCCAGGCCCCCCACGTGGCTCCTACTAACAGCAAGGACAAGAATCCTTATTACACACCAACAGGAATGAAGGTCTTGGCACCATAGATCTTTGTCCCACCCCTTCGTCTATGTTAGGTGAAAGTCTAACCTCCCTATTCAGACCACCAGTGTGGCTGGAGGTGTTACCTCAATTTTTTTTTCTGTGGTATTTGCTTATAGGAATGCAATTCTTGTTTAAAATGTTTCTATTTTTCTAGGCTGCCCATTCTCCATTTATTTGGCTAGAAAGGGAATTTTGTGGGGGACACTTTTTGTCTGCACCAGTTGATGTTTCTAGGTTGCTGGCTTCTTTAGTTCCAAGCTGTGGATATATGATGAAAAACAAAATCCAAGGAATTCAACAACCACGTCATACCTCAGGTCCCACGGTCACTAGTCAACCTCTCTCTATGTTTCAGACTCTTCCCAAGTGTGTTTATACAAATACGGTGTTTAGTTGTACTTAGTGGGAGGATCAGGGCAAAGTACTTCTGCTCCATCTCCCTAATAACATCTTTGTATCTTAGAACAAATGAAGTCAGAATCTCTCCTTAATATGTGGAAGCTAGGGAGAATAGGGCGTAGGAGGGACTCCAGACAAAGATGGAGAAAACCTTAGATGAGTAAAGAAGGTGACCTAGCAGAGGGAGATGGGAGGGGGGAGAGGGAAACACCCTAATGCTCAGGATGTACATACACAAACTTATGAAAGTCAACTACTGTGCTGAGCAGGAGAAGGAGGGAGGGGGGAGAGAGTGGGGGTGGGAATTGGGGGAGGGCTAATTGACCGATGTGTACATGTATACTTCTACCACCCTGAAACCCATCAAGATATATGATTACAATGCACCAATAAATAAATAAAATAAACAACTGCATTGCTTCCTCTGCCCATTATATTTATCTGGTATATTTTGTATTAACTTGAACTTCACAGTACGTCAAAGCTTTCCTGACAGGCATTACCTCCTCTGTCTTCCTCAGTATTGGTAAACAGTCACCTTCCTCTCTTCCTTTTCACTTAAAGAATGTTTAATCTCTCTCCTCCTTGCCCTGGACTGTTTCTCTCATAAGCTTATTCTGAAACAGAATTGAAAAGTAAGCTCCGGAGGAAAATGTCTCTTGAACACCCTTCCTCACTGCTTACAACCTCAGTGGGATCCATTTTAATTAATTCAGTGTTTAATTTTTCTCGTTCTGACTATGCCTCAAAGAGGAAAAAAATATTCGTGAGTAAAGCCATGCTTTTTATGAATGTTAAAAATGGGGTGGACATAAGCCGGGCGTGGTGGTGCACGCTTGTAATCCCAGTACTTTGGGAGGCGGAGACCGGAGGATCCGGGTTCGCGGCCAACCTCAGCTCTCTCTCTCTCTCTCTCTCTCTCTCTCTCTCTTTCTCTCCTTGTCTCTCTCTACCTAGTGAGGCCCTCCGCAACTTCGTGAGACTCGGTTTCAAAATAAAGTATAAAAAAATAGGGCCGGGGGTTTAGCGCGGAGGTAGAACGCCCCTGGATTCAATCCCTGGTACCGCAAAAAAAAAAAATGGGGTGGACAGAAAACCTTTTTTCTTTGTATCTTAGAACAAATTAAGACAGCTGCATGTGTCACTGGAAGAAACCAAAAAATAGAGAATGGTATTTGAGATTATCTGAAGGACTCTCTCAGGATTAATATTTTACATCAGTTGACATATATGGGCCACCAGTTCTTACAACACTGAACCATGCTATCTGGGAACCATGATGGTTTTTCAATCCAATATAAGTCATCAGTTCCATGTAATAGAATAATGTATCAAAGACACACAAAACAAATTCCTCTTCAAACAGATGAAGGAAGTCAAGAGTGAGTGTGGGGCTCCATCTGAGAACGTGCGCACATTCCGAGAGTTGAAGACACCAGATACCAGATGAAAAGGAGCGGATGTAACAGAAAAGGAGAAAGGCCACAGGAAATGCAAAGATGGAAATGTTGAGGCACTGCCACATGGTTTTGTAAAAATGCACACGGACACGACCTTGAACAAAGGCTTTATCTTCTTAGCCTTTCTCAGCACCATTTCTCTCATCTGTTGAAGAAGGAGCAGCAATTTTAAGATCCTTGACAGCACGACAAGTCTGATCACATAGTCTTACACTAGCTCTGAACAGAATAAGATAGATTTAAATAACAAATGAGTCATTATTATTTGTGACAGGAAAAGGAATAGGAATTCCATTAAACTTGATCCCAGTTTGAAACTTGATTTTCAGAGTCATGCCTTGATCAAAGGCATTTCCAGTCGAAATTGCCTCCTTTGGGTAAAGTGTAAAATTTAGCATTCTGTAAAAGGTAAATCTAATGAGAAGTCAAGAAAAGTCATTCCTTTGATTAAACACTATACATTGAGGGTAATTCATGAATCTGCCTACTCTTCCGTAGGCCTACACTGAAGTAATTAATGCCTCTGCAGTGAAAACCTGTGAGGGGGAAAAAGAACTTTGACAAAAGGCTTGCCAGTGCAGAGGAAGTTAAACACAGACTCTACTTTTGTAAACCTCCATCTGGAAAACATGCACTTAGGGTTTAAGTAACTGTCATCCTACAGCAGATCACAAGAGTTTCTCTAAAGTTTCTTGGGCAAGAGCAAAAATTTTTTTAAACTCAACTTTCAAAATATGATAATATAAATGAAAAATGAAGAGCAAGCCAAACTTTTCACAGCATCATATTTCCAAATAAGGTATAGCTTCCAATTGTTAGTCATGTTTAGTTTGATTTTTGAATCGTGGTATTATGTTTCACACTGTCTTTACAAAGAGTTTTTTAAATATTTAACCAAGAATAAGAATACTAGTGCCTCGTGTGGTGGTGCACTCCAGTAATCCCAGTACTTGGGAGGCTGAGACAAGAGGATCACAGGTTCAAAACTGGCCTCAGTAACTTACTCTGTCTCCAAAAATAAATTTTTTTATGGCCGGGCGTGGTGGCACACGCTTGTAATCCTAGTACTTGGGAGGCTGAGAGAAGAGGATTGCAGGTTCATGGCCAGCCTCAGCTACTTAGTGAGGCCCTCTGCAACTTAGTGAGACCCTGTTTCAAAATAAAGGATAAAAAATAGGGCTGGGTGTGTAGCTCGGAGGTAGAATGTCCCTGGATTCAATTCCCAGTACCGCAAAAATAATTTTTAAAGGGTAGGGGGGCAGGGTAGCTCAGTGGTAGAATGCCCCTGGATTCAATCTGCAGTGTCCCCCCCAAAAAAAGAGTAGGGAGACTAAGAGTTGAAATTTCAGGAAGTAGAAAATATAAGATCTGGATATAAAGTTCCATCTGAATCAAATCAGAAAAGCACTGTTCCAATAATAGGCTAGCACCATAAAAGTGCTTTCATATCGGTTTGCTAATGTTTTTATTATAAACACTAGACAAAAACATTTCACAGGTAAGAAATTTGAGAATTAGATGATTTGCGTGACTTGCTTATATGTAGCAGTTAACAAGTGATGGGAATAATATTCAAACAGGACTCAGGATTCATGGGAAGCAACTAGGGATTGGAGGGGAACAAATGTGGCAAAGCATCAAATCATTTGATATCTTCTATGGCCATTTGTACTTTTCCTATTTTATAGTTCTGATTCTATTATCGTATTATCTTGGGCAAGTTCAACTTTATTCATAGATATCATTGTTAGGAACCAGTAGAAAGTCTTGATGCTTCCTTGCCTACAGCTGTATACAGGTGCTCCTTGACCTAGGCTTACATGTGATAAACTCATCGTAAGCTAAAGTATCGTAAGTGAGACATGCATTTAATATACACATCTAACTGACAGAACATCATAGCTTCACAACTCAGTACTCCACAGAGTAGCAGCAGCTCATCCTTAGGACTGCGTGGCTGACTGGGAGCTGTGACTCCTTGCTACTGCCCAGCATCTTGAGAGAAGATTGTACTGCATTACAGTATCCCGAAAAAGATCAAAATTCAAAGTTCAAAATACAGTGTCTACTGGATTCATAGGAATTTGTTGAATTCTACCTCTTTGTTGAATTATGATTCCTTTCTTAGCTTTTAACCTTTTAGTCCCATTGTGGGTGCTCTGTCTTTGAGAGGTCTAGCATTTGCAGTTTTTCCGAGTTTTCCTTCAAGGTGGCATAGAGAGGAGCTCGGAGAAGAGGATTTGATGAGGGATGAGAAGAGAGAGGATGAGGTTACTGAGAACACAAGGTGAGGTCAGTGAAGGAGTGTATATCCACCAGGAAACAAAAGTCAAGATATAGAACAGAGATGCCATGATTTCTAAGTAAGACCTGCATCAAAATCATGCCTACGATTAACTTCTTTTTGGTTCTTAGCAAAGATTGAAGGGAGGGCTAAATGTGCAATGTGTGCATGTACGATGTTCAGACCCTGACATATATCAAAATGTATAATTACAGTGCACCAATAAATGAACATAAAAAGTTTAAAAAAAAAGAAAAGGAAAAGAAAGCGTGAACAAAAGAAGAGCCAGGCATGGTGGCACACGCCTGCAGTCCCAGCTACTCTGGAAGGCTGAGGCAGGAGGATCGCCAAGTTCAAGGCTAGCTTGGGAAAATTTAGTGAGATCATGTCTCAAAATAAAAAGGGCTGGGGATATAGCTCAGTGGTAAAGCTTCCCTGGATTCAATTCCATGTACCACAATAAAAGAAAAGAAAAAACAGAGGAATATATGAAGATTCCATGGCTGTAATATTTACTTTAAAAAGTTACTTTACCTTCTTTTTTTAAAAATATATTCATTTATTGGTGCATTGTAGTTATACATTTTGATAAGTGTCAAGGTATCAGAAGCATGCATGTGCACATTGCTCATTTAACCCTCCCTCAAATCCCACCCTATTCCCTCCCTGTTCTCTCCTTTTCATGCTCAGCATAATGATTGACTGATAAATTTGTGTATACACATCATGTACATTAGTGTGTTTACACATTTGTGTATACACATCATGTACATTAGTGTGTTTCCCTCTTTCCCTCTCCCATCTCCCTCAGTTAGGACCCCTTCTTGCTCATCTAAAGTTTTCTCCTTTGTCTGGAGTCCCTTCTAAGTCCCATTCTCCCTAGCTTCCACAAATTAGGGAGAACATCCGACTTTTCACTCCTGGTGACTGACTAATCTCACTTAGCATAATGTTCTCCAGTTCCCTCCATTTCCCTGTAAATTATGTAATTTTGTTCTTCTTTATGGCTGTGTAAAAAATTTCATTGTGTACATATCCCATAGATTTGTAATCCATTCGTCAGTCGATGGGCATCTGGGTTGGTTCCAAAGTTTGGCAATTGTGAATCGCACAGCTATAAACATAGATACACATGGAATAGTCTGGTAGTTTGGTTACAGTTCTTTTGGGTAGGTGCCTAGAAGTGGTATTGCTGGGTCATATGGTAGGGTCATTCCCATTCTTCTGAGGATCCTCTACACTGTTTTCCAAAGTGGTTGCAAAAATTTTCAATCCCACCAACAGTTTAGTAGAGTTCCTACTTCTCCACATCCTCGCCAGCATTTGTTGTTTGTGTTTTTAATGATTGCCATTCTAATTGGGGTTAAGTGAAATCTCAGGGTAGTTTTGATTTGCATCTCTCTGATTGCTAGTGATGTTGAACATTTTTTCATACATTTATTGGCCATTTGTGTTTCTTCTGTGAAGTGTCTATTTAGTTCACTTGCCCATTTTTTGATTGGGTTATTTGTTTTTTTAGTGTTGATTTTTTTTAAGTTCTCTGTATATTCTAGATATTAGTCCTCTATCAGAGGAGAAGCTGTCAAAAATCTTCTCCCATTCTGTCGACTCTCTGTTGAGGTTCTTGATTGTTTCCTTGACTGCACAGAAGTTCTTCAGTTCAATGCAATCCCACATATTGATCCTCATTTTAATTTCCTGTGCCTTTGGGGTCTTGTTGAGGAAGTCTTTACCTGTGCCTATGTGTTGAAGTGTTGGACCTATGCCCTCTTCGAGTAGCTGCAAGGTCTCAGGTCTGATTTCTGGGTCTTTGATCCATCTTAAATTGACTCTTGCACAAGGTGAGAAAGTGGGGTTTATTTCTATTTTTCTGCATATGGTTAGCCAGTTTTTCCAGCACCATTTGTTGAAGAAGCTATCTTTTTTGAGTGGATGTTTTTAGCCCCTTTGTCAAAAATCAATTGGCTGTAGGTGTATGGATTTGTTTCGGAGTCTTCTATTCTGCTCCATTGATCTATGTGTCTGCTTTTGTGCCAATATCATGCTGTTTTTATTACTATTGGTTTATAATATAGTTTGAAGTCAGGTATTGTGATGCCTCCTGCATGGTTGTTGTTGCTGAGAACTACTTTGGCAGTTCGGGGTTTTATGTTGTTCCAAATGAATTTAAGGACAGATTTTTCTATGTCAGTGAAGAATGACTTTGGTAATTTAATGGGTATTGCATTGAATCTGTAGATCACTTTTGGAAGAATGGCCATTTTGATGATATTTATTCTGCCTACCCAAGAGCACGGGAGATCTTTCCATCTTCTAAGGTCTTCTTCAATTTCTTTTTTCAACGTCTTAAAATTTTCCTTGTAGAGGTCTTTTACCTCCTTGGTTAGGTTTATTCCCAAGTATTTTATTGTTTTGGGGGATATCATGAGTGGAAATGTCTTCTGGATTTCTTTTTTTTTTTTTTTTTTTTTTTTTTTTTTTTTTTTTTTTTTTTTTGCAGACCGGGGATTGAACCCAGGGGCATTCTACCTCCGCACTACACCCCCGGCCCTATTTTTAATACTTTATTTTGAAACCGGGTCTCATGAAATTGTGGAAGCCTCACTAAGTAAAGAGAGAGAGAGAGACAGACAGGGAGAGACAGAGAGAGAGCTGAGGCTGGCCGCGAACCAGGATCCTCCGGTCTCCGCCTCCCAAAGTACTGGGATTACAAGCGTGTGCCACCACGCCCGGCCTGGATTTCTTTTTCAGTGGATTGATGGTTGGCATACAGAAAAGCTTCTGATTTTTTAAGATTGATTTTGTATCCAGACACTTTGCTAAATTTGTTGATCAGTTCTATGAGCCTTTTGGTTGAGTTTGCTGGACCTTCTAATTATAATATCAAGTCATCTTCAAATAGAGATAGTTTCAGTTCCTCTTTTCCTATTTGTACTCCTTTGATTTCCTTCTCTTGCCTTATTGCTCAGGCTAGAGTCTCAAGTACTATATTGAAAAGGAGTGGTTACAGTAGACATCCTTGTCTTGTTCCTGTCTTTAAGGGGAACTCTTGGAGATTTTCCCCATTCAGTATGATTTTGGCTGTGGGCCTATTGTATATTTCCTTTATGATGTTGAGGTATGGTCCTTCTATTCCGATTTTCTGCAGAGTTCTTATCATGAATGGGTATTGGATTTTGTCAAATGCTTTTTCAACATCTATTGAAATGATCATGTGATTTTTGTCCTTAGTTCTGTTTATGTGGTGGATTACATGGATTGTTTTTCATATGTTGAACCAGACTTGCATCCCTGGGATGAGCCCGACTTGGTCATGATGTATGATTTTCGTGATGAGGTTTTGAATGCGCGTTGATAGTATTTTGTTTAGAAGTTTTGCATCTAAGTTCATCAACAATATAGGTCTGTAGCTTTCTTGAGCTGTCTTTATTTGGTTTTGGTATCAATGTGATGTTGGCTTCATAGACTGTATTTGGGAGAGTCCCGTTTCTTTCTATTTCATGGAATAGATTGAGGAGTATTGGGACTAGTTCTTCTATAAAGGTTTTATAAGATTCACTTGGAAAACCATCTGGACCTGGGCTTTTTTCTGATGGTAGGCTCTTTATTGCTGCTTCAATCTCTTTGATTGCTACTGGTCAATTTAAATTTTCTATATCTTCTTGATTCAACTTAGGAAGGTTGTACATGTCTAGAAATTTGTCAATTTCTTCTAGGTTTTCCATTTGTTGGAGTATAGTTTTTCAAAGTAGTTTCTGATTATCCGCTGGATTTCCGTGCTGTCAGTGGTAATATCACCTTTGTCGTCTCTTATTTTAGCAATTTAGGTTGATTCTCTCTTTCTTTTGGTTAGGTTGGCTAGTGGTTTATCTATCTTGTTTATTTTTTCAAGGAACCAGCTTTTGGTTTTGTTGATTTTTTGTACTGATTTTTTATTCTCTACTTTGTTGATTTCTGCTCTGATTTTAATAATTTCCTGTCTTCTACTGGCTTTGGGGTTAGAATGTTCCTGCTTTTCAAGGGCTTTGAGGTGTGTCATTAGGTTATTTATTTGGTGATTTTCTGTTCTTATGTGGGCACTCAGTGCTATGAATTTTCCTCTTAATACTGCCTTCAGGGTGTCCCAGAGATTTTGATATGTTGGGTCTCTGTTTTCGTTTGTTTCTAGGAATTTCTTAATTTCTCCCCATATTTCTTCTCTGACCCATTCCTCATTCATCAGTGTGGTGCTCAGTCTCCACGTTTTTATGAGGTTTCTCTGGGTCTTCCTATAGTTTATTTCTAGTTTCATTCCATTATGGTCTGAAAAGATGCAGGGGATTATCTCACATCTTTTGAACTTGATAGTACTCACTTTGTGGCCTAGGATATGGTCTATGTTAGAGAAGGTTCCATGAGCAGCTGAAAAAAGTGTGAATTCAGCTGTAGTTGGGTGGAATATTCTGTATGTGTCTAATAGGTCCATTTGGTTTATGGTGTTCCTTAGGTCTGAGGCATCTTTACTGACCTTTTGTCTTGGAGATCGATCTAGTGGTGTGAGAGGGGTGTTGAAGTCACCCAATATTATTGTATGGGGATCTATGTGTGATTTAATGTCATGAAGAATTTCTTTAATGAAAATGGTTGCACATATGTTTGGGGCATAAATGTTGACTATTGTTATATCCTCTTGCTGGATTGTTCCTTTTACCAGTAAGAAATTACCTTCTTTGTCTCTTCTGATAAGTATAGGTTTGAAGTCTAATATGTCTGATATCATAATTGCTACTCCTGCTTGTTTTTGAGTTCCGTTAGCATGGATTATCTTGCTCCATCCCTTCACCTTTATTTTTTGCTTATCTTTACTTGTAAGGTGTGTTTCTTGCAGGCAGCATATAGATGGATTGTGATTTTTAATCCATTTTTCCCCCTTATGTCTTTTGATTGGTAAATTGAGGCTATATATATTCAGCATGATTTTTGAGAGATGGGTTTTAATTCCTAACATTTTGAGTTTTAATTTCTGTTTGAGGTAGTGTTTGTTCTTTGCCTAGTTGTTTGTTTGATGGAAATCACTGTTTCTTTGATTCTGGCATTTCCTTATTATTTCTTCTTTGTAATTAATCTCTGAGTATTTTTTCTAGTGCTGGTTTGGAAGACATAAATTCTTTCAGCTTCTGTTTGTCATGGAAGGTTTTTATTTCCCCATCAAATTTGATAGATATCTTTGCTGGTTAGATAAATCTTGGCTGGAAGTTGTTTTCTTCCAGAGTGTGGATTATGTAGCTCCAGGCCCTCCTGGCTTTCATGACTTGGTTTGGAAGGTCAGGAGTGATTCTTATTGGTTTGCCTCTGAATGTCACTTGGTCTTTTACTCTCACTGCCTTTAAGATTCTCTCCTTGGCATCTACATTAGTCAATTTGATTAGTATGTGGCGTGGTGAACCTCTTCTCTGATCCTGTCTATTGGGGGTTCTATATTTTTCCTGTACCTGTGTGTCAACATCTTTGTCTATGTTTGGAAACTTTTCCAATATTCCTCTCTGAATAGATTATTGATTCCTTTGGTTTCAGCTTCTATTCCCTCTTCTGTGCCTATTATTCTTAGGTTTGCTCTTTTAAGACTGGCTGAGACCTCTTCAATGTCCAATTCATGCTGTCGAATTATTTTTTCTAAATTATATACTATACATTCATTTTTGGAGAGGTCATCTTCTAAGAGTGAAATTCTGTTTTCCATGTGGTTTAGTCTAATTTCAATGATCTGTATTGATGACTTCATTTCAATTATTGCATCCTTTACTTCCTTCAGAGCTTCTTTTTGATTCCTGTTCAGGGTGTCAGATTCTTTGTTTATTTGATCCTTCATTCCTTTCAGTCTCTCTGAATGCTTTTTGGAAGTCCTGTATCATTTCTACTATTAAATTGTCCTTCTGGCAATCTGCACTTCTGTGTTGGTGTGTTCTCTTGTTGTGGGGTTGTGGGAGCTCATTGTTTCTTTGCTATTCTTACTTTTCATGATTTCAGGTTTTTTATGTTTATACCTTTGTTGCTTTTGGTAGCTCTCTCTCTCTCTCTCTCTCTCACTCTGTAGGTTTCCTATGTCTACTCTCTCCCTTCATAGTTTCTTATCCTGGAGGTAGATAGTTGCTACTAGGTGAGCCTTAAAGGTGAATAGCCTTTACTGAATGGTTATTCTCAGTTGCTTGGTACAATGTCGATTTGCAGGCCCAATTCTTGGTCTCCTTAAGTGATTGGGACCCTTGCCTGGTGCCTCTCACTACCTGTGCAGGCGACCAGTGCCACTATTACCCCTCTCACTGCAAGCGTGGGTCTCTGCGGTCTCCACTTGGGCTGTCCCTATTGTTAGGTTGGGTCCCCTCCCCCTTCCTCTCTTCTCCCCCTCCCTTGCAGCTGGGACAGGAGACCCTGGAGCCCGGAAAGACAGAAGGGGAGATAGGGAAGTCTTCAGATATTGCGAGAGGACCTGCTTTGTTCTGCCTCATCTCATGAGAAGAATGACGTCCTTCTGCCCCACTGACCCCCAACCCCAGACCCTGCTATAAAGATGCCCTCCCTTCCTCTCCTGGGCACAACTCTGCTGACCGAGAGCCCTACCAGTTAACAGACCTTGCCCAGGAGTGCAATAAAGTGCCTTTTGCATTCAGCTTGTTAAGTTTTGATCTCCCATGTGACTCACACTCGCCTCACCTGCTACACCTATGTCTCTCTCTGTCTACACCTATGGCAGGTGTCACAAAGAGGGGGCCCCGGGCTTGTGACTCTCTTTCCCTACAGAAGCGGTGAATGTCACTTTGACCTGATTCTGTGCAAACACGGAACTCCACGTTTTCCACAGAGAGGGCTGGTTTGGTCCAATTTTCCCCAGGTACCACAGATGTATGTCCTGTGGCGATCCCTGGGGACTCTATAAGGGTGCTGCGACCCGCGGGCTGCAAGTCTGTCCCACCCAAATGTCGCCAGGAACTGTCTGCTTATCCACGTATCTACCGCATCCCACAGCAGACCCCACTCCCATCTCTGCTGGGGAAATCTGCACTGTCCCAGACC
>PVJS01001989.1:77098-89929 GCA_004027185.1 Glis glis
ACCGGGGATTGAACTCAGGGGCTTTCTACCTCCGCGCTACACCCCCGGCCCTATTTTTTATACTTTATTTTGAAACTGGGTCGCACGAAGTTGCATAGGGCCTTACTAAGTAGAGAGATAGAGAGACAGGGAGAGAGAGAGAGAGAGAGAGAGAGAGAGAGAGAACTGAGGCTGCCCGCGAACCCAGATCCTCCGGTCTCCGCCTCCCAAAGTACTGGGATTACGAGCGTGCACCACCACGCCCAGCCTGCTGCTCACTTTTGTCGTTGATGCTCTGCAGAGCTGGTTTTAGAAGAGCTCCCTGGCTTCCTTGTTGGTAGCCTGCAGGAGCCACACTGCCGGTAGCTGCCGGCGCAGTCTGACCAAGATGGCGCTGCTGCCGCTTCTGCCAACACAGCAGTTTGTGTCTGTGTCGCGCGTGGAGCGAGTCGCTGCTCGCCTTCACTGCTGCTATTCTGCAGCTGCTGGATTCACGGCAGGTCTCTGGTGTCTCCGTTGGTCTTGTGTAGGAGCCACAATGCTGGTAGCAGCTGGTAAGGTCTTGCCAAGATGGCGCCGCTGCAGCCGCTGTGGCCGCTGTTTGGTGTGTCGAGTGTGGAGGAGCCGCTGCTCGCTTTCATCTCTGCCGATCTGCAGTTGAACTCACAGCAGGTCTCTGGCTTCTCTGCCGGCGGCGTGTGGAAGCCGCGATGCCGGGAGTGGCCGGCGCGGTCCGGCCAAGATGGCGCTGCCGCCATCCCTCAGGTAAGGAGCTTGGAGCTTTGTACTTTCCTCTCTTTTGTCTTCTGGCTTTGATTCTGTCATGTTTCAAATTTTTCATTGCTTAGTTCAAATTTTTATTGCTTTTCTTCTCCTGTCAAGAAGTTGCTTTCACGGCAATTGAGACCCAAGTCTCAGAGAGATCATAACGTGGTATTTCCCTTAATTGCCATCTTGGACCACCCACTTTACCTTCTATCTTCAGTTTCTTCACTGTTATTTAGCATGAAACAGTGTTGAATTTTGTTGAATTTTTTCTGCAACTACTGAGAGGATCGTATATTTTTTTGTCTTTTGTTCTGTTTATGTGATGAATTACATTTATTAACTTGTGTATGTTGAATCAAACTTGGATCCCTGGGATGAAACCTACTTGGTCATGGTGGACAATCTTCTTGATGCATTTTTTGAGTTGCTAGCATTTTATTAAGAATTTTTGCTTCTATGTTCATTAAGGAAATTGGTCTGTAATTTTCTTTCTTTGTGGTATTTGCCTTGGGTACATGGTGATGCTAGCTTGATAGAATGAATTGGGAAGTATTCCATCTTTTTCTATTTTATGAAATAGTTTCAGAAGCATAGGGCATAATTCTTCCTTGAAGGTTTTGTAGACTTTAGCTGAGAGTCCATTGAGACCTGCGCTTTTTGTTGTTGTTGTTGTTGGGAGGCTTTTTATTGCTTCTTCAACCTTGTTGTTTGATATTGGCCTGTTTGGGGTTTCTATGTCCTCTTGGTTCAATTTAGGAATATTGTATGAGTCTAGAAATTTGTTCATTTCTTCTAGATTTTCCAATTTGTTGTAATATAATTTTCAAAGTAGCTCCTGATGATCCTTTGGACTTCTGCAGTATCTGTGGTGATAACTCTTTTTTGTCTCTTAGTTTATTAATTTGGGTTATTTCTCTCTTTCTTCTGGTTATGTTAGCTAAGGGTTTGCCAATCTTATTTACTTTCCAAAAACCAGCTTTTTGTTTGTTTCATTTTTGTATTTTTTATTCTCTCTTTCATTTATTTCTGCTCTAATTTTAATTATTTTCTGCCTTCTATTGAACTTGAGGTTGATTTCGTTCCTTTTTTTCTAGGGCCCTGAGATGGATCATTAGGTTGCTTATTTGGAATCTTTCTGTTTTTCTTTTTTTTTAATGTGGGCACTCAATAAATGCAATATATGATAAACCTAAAGCCAATATCATACTGATTGGAGAAAAACTGAACGAATTCCCATTTTAATCAGGAAAAACACAAGGATGCCCACTGTCACCACTGCTATTCAATAGAGTACTTGAAATACTAGCAAGAGTATTTCAAGTATAAGGCAAGAGAAGGACATTAAAGGGATAACAATAGAGAAGGAAGAAGTGAAATTATCTCCATTCACTGGTGACATGATCTTCTATTTAGAAGACCCAATAAAATCAACTAAAAGACTGCTAGAGCTGATAAGCAAATACAGTGAAGTAATCAGAGACAAAATCAATTTACAATAAAATAAATAGATTTTCTATACACCAATCATCAATCCACTGGAAAAAAATACAGAAATGATTCCATCCAAAAAGAATAAAATACTTAGGTATAAATTTAGCCAAGGAAGTAAAAGATCTCTACAGTGAAAACTACAGAATACTGAAGAAATAAATTGAAGAAGACCTTAGAAGATAGAAAGAACCCCCCCATGTTCTTAGATAGGCAGAATAAACGTCATCAAAATGGCCATACTACCAAAAGTGATATAGAGACTCAATGCTATTTCTATTAAAATACCAACATCATTCTTCACAGAGTTAGAGAAAACAGTCCTAAAAATTCATACAGAAAAACAAAAGACCCAGAATAGCCAGAGCAATTCTCATCAACAAAAACCACTCTGGAGGCATCACAGTACCTGACTTCAGACTATACTCTAAAGCTATAGTAATAAAAACAGCATAGTATTGGCACAAAAACAGAAACATAAATCAATGGAACTGAATAGAAAATATAGAAACAATCCCTATAACCACTTGATCTTTGAGAAATGGGCCAAAAACATATGCTAAAGAAAAGATAGCATGGTGCTTGGAAAACTGGTCAACCATTAGAAGAATGTAATTAAACCCCAACCTCTCACCCTGCACAAGAGTCAACTCAAGATGGATAAAATATCTAAAAATAAGACCAGAGACCTTGCAAAGCACCAACTCTCCAACACATAGGGACTGGTATAGACTTCCTCTAAAAGATTGACAAAGCTCAGGAAATAACAAAAATCAATAAATGGGATAGCATTAGATTTAAAAGCTTTTGTTCAACAAAGGAAATCATCAAGAAGATAGAGAGCCTACATAATGGGAGAAATTCTTCACCAGCTACTTCTCTGAGGATTAAAATCTAGAATATATAAAGAAGTTAAAAAACTTATTACTAAAAAAAAGACCCAATCAAAAAAATTGGCAATGCATTTGAATAGACACTTCTCAAAAGAAGAAATACAAATGGCCAATAAATACGTGAAAAAAATGTTTAACATCATTAGCAATCAGGGACATGCAAATCAAAACAACACTGAGATTCTAATGCCAGTTAGAATGGTAATCATTAAGAATACAAACAATAATAAATGTTCGTGAGGATGTGGGGAAATAGGAACCCTTATGTGGTTACACACACACAGAGTAAACTAAGAGTTCCACTCATAGGTAGAAGCTAGAGGGAAACAAAGAGGAATTACTAGTGGAATGGGGGAAGTGGATTAGGGGAGGGACATGGGGAGGAGAAAGGGGGAGATCTGATTATGGAAATAATTAAAATAATCCTTTGTTCATACATGAAGTTATCTCTTCAGTGTGGATAGTATCTATGGGAGGGGGGAGCAGGGCGGAACCCAGAGGGAAACACACAATGAGCGCTGTGTGCCTGTATGTTTCTTTCACTCTGAACCTCATTATAATGTATAATTACAATACATCAATAAAAAAAAGATTTTTTTTTAAGTAGAGAATAACTGAGCATGATGGCTCACATCTGTAATCCCAGTACTTGGGAGGCTGAGACAGGAGGTTTGAGACCAGGATATGGTAATTTAGTGAGGCCCTGTTTCGAAATAAAAATAAAAATAGAGGGCTGGAAGTGTAGCTCAGTGGTAGGGAAGCCCTGGGTTCAATCCCCAGTAACACACACACACACACACACACACACACACACGCACACGCACACACACACACATAGTAGTCTAAGTTTCCAAAAGACACAATCCTTCCCAGTGTGAGTTATTACTTTTGTTCAAATGTTAAAAGTAGACAAGAAAGACATTTATCTGTCTGGGATAGATGCCGGAACCCGCCGGCAGAGCTGAAAGGTTCTAACGGTTCCTGAAACAGGGAGTGAGGATTAAGAAAAATAAAGACAGAGAGACAAAAGATAATTTTTCGGGAGGGCTCTCAGTTCCATACTGCAGCAGCCTCGACTTTATTCAGCCCAGTCTTTATATATCCTTTCAGAGCACAAGAAATAGATACAAAGTCCCCTCCACCATACAATGTCAACACCCCTTTCTGTTAACCTGATCTCTTCAGACCACCTCCCTCCTTGCCTGCATCTGGGAGTCATGCCCCCTGGGTGGGTGAGGTCACCTGGATTGAAGAACAATCAAGTCTCTCCTCAGATAGCCGTTGGCTATAGAAATGTATAGCACTCTTAACAACAAGTCTTAATCGTCCTGTTTGGCAAAGCTTATACCTCTAAAGGCTGTATTTGCATCTATGAGCCTGAATACAAAGAAATGGCTCCAGACAGATAGATAGTCTCAGTATGTTACCAGTTTGAACTCTTAGCTACCAGAGAAGTACAGTGCTAAATTCCTTAAGTAAATTAGCATATGTAATCATTTCAACAACCCTGTGAAATAGATTATCTAAGCTCACCAGTTTATATATGAAGACCTTTTAACAAAAGAGGGGAAGCCTTAGCCATGGTCAATGAATTACTGGCTAATTGTCTTGGTCCATTCAGGGTGGTGTAACAAAATACCATAAAGTGGCAGTTTATAAATAACTGGAATTTATTTTCCACCGTTCTGGGGGCTGTAAAATCTAAGATCAAAGCACTAGCAGATTTAGTGTCTGGTTAGGTCCAGACCTGATCCACAGATAGACATTTTTGTTTGTTTCCCATTATAACCTCATATTGCAGAAGGAATGAGAAGGTCTCTCTCCATCTTCTATTAGGGTACTAATATCAATCACAAGAGTTGTACTTCACAAGACTTAGTCACCTCTCAAAGGCCCTACCTCCTTAACAACATCATCTTGTGGGTTAGGATTCCTGCACATGAATTTGGGGAAGATACAAACATTCAAAAACTAGCATATTTGAATCCTAAGTTGAAAACAGATCTTTAAGAATCCAAAGCTTTAGAGATTGACCTCTTCATTTAGTGTTTCATTTAGAAAAAGGATGGAGAGAGTAGTAACATAACAGCATCAACAATAATTATAGTTTACAGAAAGCGAGTGTTAAGCATATGTTGAATAGTGTACCGAGCACTATACATGTATTTCCTTTAAATCTTCCCTCAATTTTATCAGGTAGGAATTATAATTATACCATGTTACTGATGAGGAAAGAGAGGCAGAGAAAGTGAGTATCTTCGGAGTGTGGAATATAAATTCTAATGAACACAGCTTATTCCACAAGTTGTATTCCTATCAATTAAGATGCAAAATGAGTGAAGATTCAACAAGAATGTGTAAAATGGAGTCTATTATGAAGATATTCTTGGAGATTCTGCATGCAACTGATAAGCTTCCAATTTCCACTGATACTCATATCAGTCTGTTTCTGTGTGTAGACTATAAAAGCTGTGATACCTTTGAAAATTAGTAAGGATGAAAAATTTGATCACATTTACTGAAAAACATTATAGAAATTTAGATGATACCAAAGAGGTTGTTTCACCAAGTGATCCCCCACCTTTAACAATTTTCTGAGTCAGATCTGATTTTATAATTAAAAGTAAATTTTTAATTTTGAGAATCAGTTTTTTACCTGGACCTGAAAATTTTTAAATGTGTGATTTTTTTTATACAGCTCTTATTCTAGGGTTAAAATCTTAGGAATCTTTTATAATGCTTTCTGGTTATTGAATTCCAGGGAATCCTTCCCTTCTTCCCTGCTCTTCAATGCAGATCTCCTTTTTTGATGGCCAGATCTCAAATGATGACTGACTTTCCGGGTACACTGACCTAGAGTACCTTGGTGAGCCCCTCCTGACTCGTGTTTTCTGTGAATTGGATCATCTTTGCTATATTTTTTCCATGCAGGGACATTTACTCTCTTAACTATGATGCTCTTTTTCAGGGAGTTATTCTTGGATGTCCTTATTAAGAAGGATCCATTCATTAGGTAAAAATGATGGCATTTCAGTCCAAATATCCAGAAAATCTTTCTCTTCATGCTAGATTATGTCTATTGTCTGCAAGTCAATGAGATCCTCATATGTAAGCGAGTTCTCACTCTAGTTCCCAAATTGATCCACATGCTCATATACCTTTGTAATAGCTTTAAATGAAACAAAGACAACAATAAAAGAGTTTGCAAGAGTGCCAATAACTTTAAAAAATGCCTAGTTTCTTCTTTCTTTTGCCAAAACACAGTAGCTTAGAGCAAACTATAACACAAGCTGTCCTCCCAAAGGCCCTATAATTTTACATGCATAGTCATTGAACTTTTAATTGAAAGTCATTTGGAAAAATCCAATTTGATATTTAAAAAGAAGTCATTAAACTCAATTATTAATGACCATTGTGAAACCACTGTTTTCATTTTCAGTGCATTCATTGAAGCCCAATAAAGTAGAAATGGAAAAGGAGGCCACATCCTATTTGAAAAGGTGCATTAGTAAATATTGCAGCTGGAATTTTTTAATATCCTTTTATTGGTGCATTGCAATTATACATCATGATGAGTTTCAGAGTGATAGAAGCATACACGCACATAGCACTTGGTGTGTTTCCTTCTGGGTCAGCTGGAATTTAAAATGGAAATTTATTTCACCAAGCAATCCTGAGTTGAATTTTTTAATATCCTTCCATTTAAATTCAGTTCAATAAGTATCCTAAAGATATATTTATGGTGGTGGGAACACTACCCTCATTTATAGTGATTTATATGTGTAATTCACAAGCTAACACCTGGAAAGTTAAGTTGGTATTGATTGTAATTGGGGAAGAGGAGTTCATCTATATTTGAGTCTTTTTTACCTTAAAATTGTGAACACCTGTGTAACTGAATTTTTTTGGTTGTTAAATGAAAATAAACTTCCCATGCCGGGCGTGGTGGCGCATGTAATCCCAGTACTTTGGGAGGCAGAGACCGGAGGATCCGGGTTCACGGCCAGCCTCAGCTCGCTCTCTCTCTCTCTCTCTCTCTCTCTCTGTCTCTACTTAGTGAGGCCCTCCGCAACTTTGTGAGACCTGGTTTCAAAATAAAGTATAAAAAATAGGGCCGGGGGTTGTAGCGTGGAGGTAGAACGCCCCTGTGTTCAATCCCCGGTCCGAAAAAAAAAAAAAAGAAAATAAACTTCCCATAGTGAGTGTAAAGGAATTTAATTGGCATATTTTTAAGTCACACTATTATTTGGAATTTCTATTTTGTTTCCAGTGGCATATTATCCAACTAAATTTCTAATATAAGTAGCGATATTTTTAGCACTATTATTCTATGTGACAGCTTATCTTGGCCACTGATATCTTTTCTTTTCCAAATTTCAGCACTCCTGTCTCACAGTTCTGATCTTATCATTAAATCTGCACTTCTGGCCACTTTGAAGGCCTTTTTATTTGCTTTTGTGGTTTATTCCTACACAAGAATGAAAATAGTTGTTACTTATAGACCCCTGTTGTTATTTTCTCTGGATTCAGAGACTCTCCCTTCTGTCATATCATAGTTTGCCAGGTAACTCATTTGGTTTTGTTATTACTGTTGGCCTGAAGAATGAATCAGTTCATTGCTGTGCTGTTCTTACAAAAGTGCCCTGATAAAGAGAAATATCTTGTATGATTGTTAGCCATTCAGTATTTGACTTTTTCAACTTAAATTTATCTATTTATTGTTATACTTTTATTGGTGCATTATAGTCTCATATCATAATTTACTTCATAGTGATAGTGACATACATGCACACAGCACTTGGTGAGTTTTACCCCGGCTCCCTCACCCAACCTTCCTTTCTCCATACAGGATATTGAGACTGGCATTGGTAATTTCACATATGTACACCATGTCAATGGATACTGAGAGATCTATATTTAAAAGCGATAGCAGAACCAGGGTATTTTCCCCCCTTTGGCCTTCTGGGTAGATTTTGGAAGGAAAGTATCTAATTTATCCAAAATACATTGGTTATGTGGATAAATTCTTCATACTTAATAAGAAAGAAATAGGATACAGGAGTAAAAATTGATTCTGAGGATGATTTTAATGGTAAAATTTTTCTTTCTGTCAGGAGGTCCTATGAACCTAAGATGCTGAATGCATATCAGAAATATAAATCTTAAAAGGAGAGATAGGCCCATATACATCCTTGCTCCGTCAGCTGACAGAACCTTAAAACAATGAGCCTCATGGTAGGGAGCACACCTAACTTCTTGATTTTGGTTTATAATTGTACTCTCCAATAAAAGGAACCAGAAAAGTGGCTAATTCTAGGACTGGGGCAGAGGATGCACAAAATGAACCTAGACTATGTTGTAGTTTCAGAACATAAAGAAATGTTTTTTTTTTTTTAAAGAAGCTGTAATATAATAGAAGTGTCTTTATAATAACAAAAGAAAAAAACTATCAAATGTATTTCCTTCACATGGCTTCCCTCTATCTTCATTTAATGCATCTATTGCTATAACTGTATTAGTAGGAATAATTCACAGCACATCCATTGTATATTTTGCTGGATTACTTATGATTCTATTTGCATGAGTTAGGACACCCTTTTGAAACTGGCATCAGCAAAAGTTGGAATTAAGGGAAAATCTTATTTTTGTTGTATTGAGTCTCAAATCAAAGAATCAGGAGTCCAATAATTCTGCCTTTAAAAGATATCGCTCCACACCCACCCTGCCCCACCAGTCTAACCTCCATCTTAGTCTCTTTCATGCTTCTATAACAGAATACTCCAAATTTGGTAATTGATAGAGGACAGAAATTTATTTCTCACAGCTCTGTAGTCTGGGAAGTCCAAGACCAAGATGTAAGCATTTGATAGAGGCCTCTTTACTGTTTCCTTACACCATGAAAGGAAGAAGGGCAAGAGAATGAACCCACTTCCACAAACTCTTTCGATAGTAGCATTTGTCCATTCATGATGGTGGAGGCCCCACCTCCCAATACTCACATGAACTGGGGATTAAGTTTCCAACACATACATTTGGGGAGACACAGTCAAATCGTAACAATCCTCATATTTTCTTCACCTTACAGATTTGTAATCTGAAGCCCTAAGATTAAGGAAAACAATGTTTACAAAATCAAACTGCTACTTTTAGAGCAGCCGCCTGAGGATTCCCATAGACCTGTTCCTCAGTAAAATAGCTATGACTGATGAAAACTACTTTTTAAACAACAATAAAAAAAGATAAAAAGGGGAAATAGAACAATAGAGCATTACACTGTCCTTTATTTCAGTATCCTGTTGTACCACAGGCCTAAAAGAGGCTGATGCAAGGGTTTGTGAACTAAGGGACAAAACTCTGAAAAAGCCTATTTCAAGTGAAAAAACCACAGCAATTCAGTTATTATATGATTATAAATAGAAAACTCAAATACTTATTTATTCTTCTTTCATTTCTTAACTCACTTAAGAAGAAATTGTATAAGAAATGTGTATAACTAGTCTACTGGGCCCTATAATATATGGAAATAAAATATATTTGACGATACAGATAAAGTTCCTCAGTGGGAACAAAACTGTATTAACAATCCCTATAAATACATACTTCCTTTCTCAGCTTTTCATTTGTAATTTTAACAATGCATTGTTGGGCTTACACACATAAAGACATAAAATGCATAACAATATGAAAGTAAGAGAGAAAAGAGCTATATAGGAACAAGATTTATATACCTCACTTGAATTAATTTAGTGTAGAGTTGAAATACATTCCGATAAATTAAGATGTGTATGTCAGCCTTAGAGCCAATGCTATAAAAAACAAATAAAAAACAATTCAAAAGAAATACCAGCCAAATTTACATTTTTTTCTTTAATACACAGGATATCCTCCATATGCTAAGACATAAATCAAGTTTCAATAACTTTAAGAAGATTTAAATCATTTATAATGTAGTTTCTAGTGATAATGGACTTAGATTGAAAATCAATGTCAGGAGCAACTTCTCTGGTCCATCACAACACCCGACCCTGTTGCACGCCCACCGGAAAAAAGACAGCTACCAGAGACTGCCAGCAAGGAAACAGTGAACTGATGTGAGGCTGGCCACTTCATACCACCACCGAAAGCGATCTGCATCTCTCTCCATGCCCAACAGGGACTCTGTAGCTGCCGCTGTGGCATAGCCCACCTCCTCCATCAGTGATTGGGCAGCAATTTGGAGTGGAGCTCATTACAATTGTAAGTTAAGGGGCTGTCCCAGTGTCCCAGACAGAGACCATCCCGTGCGGCCACAGGGACTTGCATGGCGAGGAAATAGACTCACGCAGGTCTGAGACTTTGCAAATCACCTGCACAAAGATGGGTTGGGGGCCACTGTCAGTCACAGCATAGAAGCAAACTGGCAGAAAGCCACTAGAGACATTCAGGTGGGAGGGAACTACAGCCCCCAGTTTACAGAGACCTACTAGGGTCTCCAGGGTCTAACACTGGGCACCCAGCCATGGTGACTGGGAAATAACTCAGCCTACTAAGGTACAAGCTCAGAAAGCAACAAACTTGTGCCTGGCTGTGATTGGGTGCTGCAAACATCAACACAAGAGGCCAGAGAGGGAGCACGTGACTGCAGCTGCCAGAACAGCAGAGGTGTCCCTGGGGCTAAAAGAACTGAGCCACCAAGTCTTCTTTGCCTGCACTAAGAACTATATCTAGTTAAAGAGGCTCTGGGGGACAAACTCAAGAGATTGTAATAGATTGATAGAGACAAATATATAATCCCAGGATAGACCTTATTATATAGGAATAACAAATAGACATGGGTCTTACACACAAAAAGGAAGAAGATGCCGAAACAACAGAAACACAAAATTGAGAACACTGAAAATATGAGAATAAGGATTAGCGAGGAAACAATAAACTCTCACAATGCAACAACAAGGTAGATTACCAATACTGATCTGCAGGAAATGCAAGATGGAGAATTGCAAATTCTGATCTTCAAAATGATGAAAGTTCTCAAAGAAAGCATACAGGAGATGAAGGAGGAAATTGAGGCTCTAAGAAAGAACCAGGAAGAGACTTTGAACGAAATGAAGGAGTCGATAAACGAATTGAAGACCACAATAGAAACCAAATTTGGCAGGCTCAACCACATGGGTATCACTCCTGGAAGACAGTTCATTCAAAGCTGAAAACACAATCAACAATATACAGATGATATTACAAGACACCCTAACCATTCAAGAAATACAAAACAATATAAAATGTCCTAATTTAAGGATAAAAGGCATTGAAGGTTTAGAAGCACAGACCAAGGGTATCAGAAACCCCTTCAGAGAAATAATTTCAAAGAATTTTCCAAACAAAGGAATAGACTTGGACATTCACATATAGGAGACATACAGAACACTGTTAAGACAAGACCAAAGAAGGACCTCCCCATGCCACATAATAATCAAAGTGACTAACATAGAGGCTAAGGGAAGACTCTTAAAAGCAGCAAGAATATACATAGGCAAAACAATAAAAATCACTCCAGACTTCTCAACCCAAGTCATGAATGCCAGGAGGGACTGGTATGAAGTACTCTGGACCCTGGAAGAAAACAACTTCCAACCAATACTGATATACCCAGCAAAGATATCATTCAAACTTGATGGAAAAATAAAAACATTCCAAGACAAGCAGAAACTTCAATAAGGCATGACAACAAAACCAGCACTAGAGAAAATCCTAAAAGAAATAAAACACAAAGAAGAAAAAACAAGCAAGTTCCAGAACCAAAGAAGAAGTGAACTCCACCAGTTGGGCAACTAAGCAAGGAGATATGACACTACATCAAACAGAAAAAATAACAGGAAACAAAAATCATATTTCAATAATAACATTGACTATCAAAGGTCATAACTCCCCAATTGAAAAAAAAATAGACTAGCAATGTGGATTAAAAAACATAACCCAAGCCGGGCATGGTGGTGCACGCTTGTAATCCCAGTACTTTGGGAGGCGGAGACCAGAGGATCCGGGTTCGCGGCCAGCCTCAGCTCTCTCACTGTCTCTCTCTCTCTCTCTCCTCTTACTGAGGCCCTCCACAACTTCGTGAGACCCAGTTTCAAAATAAAGTATAAAAAATAGGGCCGGGGGCGTAGCGTGGAGGTAGAACGCCCCTGCGTTCAATCCCCGGTACCGAAAAAAAAAAAAAAAAAACATAACCCAAATATATGCTGCTTACAAGGGACTCACCTTATAGCCATAGATATCCATAAGCTAAAGGTGAGAGGATGGAAAAAGATATACCATGCAAATGGAAACCGAAAACAAGCAGGGGTAGCAACATTCATATCCGACAAAACATGCTTTAAGCTAAAACACATCAGAAGAGACAAAGCGGGTCACTTCTTAGTAATAAAAGGAACAATCCAACAAGAAGATATAATGATAGTAAACATTTATCCCCCAAATGTGGGTGCACCCACATTTGTAAAACAAAGTCTTCGGAGGCCGGGCGTGGTGGCGCACGCTTGTAATCCCAGTACTTTGGGAGGCGGAGACCGGAGGATCCGGGTTCGCGGCCAGCCTCAGCTCTCTCTCTCTCTCTCTCTCTCTCTGTCTGTCTCTCTACCTAGTGAGGCCCTCCGCAACTTCGTGAGACCTGGTTTCAAAATAAAGCATAAAAAAATAGGGCCGGGGGTGTAGCGTGGAGGTAGAA
>PVJS01001990.1:0-18224 GCA_004027185.1 Glis glis
TGGTCTTTTACTCTCATTGCCTTTAAGATTCTCTCCTTGGCCTCTACATTAGTCAATTTCATTATTATGTGGTGTTGTGAACCTCTTCTCTGATCTTGTCTATTAGGGGTTCTATATGTTTCCTGTACCTGTGTGTTGACCTCTTTTTCTATGTTTGGAAAATTTTCTAATATTACTTCTCTGAATATATTATTGATTCCTTTGATTTCAGCTTCTATTCCCTCTTCTATGCCTATTATTCTTAGGTTTGTTCTTTTAAGACTGGCTGAGATCTCTTCAATGTCCAATTCATTCTGTCAAATTGTTTTTTCTAATTTATATACTATGCATTCATTTTTGGAGAAATCATCTTCTAAGAGTGAAATTCTCTTTTCCATGTGGTCTAGTCTATTGTTGATGGTCTATATTGATGCCTTCATTTCAATTATTGCATCCTTCACTTCCTTCAGAGCTTCTTTTTGATTCCTGTTCAGGGTGTCAGATTCTTTGTTTATTTGATTCTTCATTTTATTCAGGCTGTCTCTGAATTCTTTTTGGAAATCTTGTATCATTTCTACTATTAAAGTTCTGAATTGTCCTTCTGGCAATCTTTGTACTTCTGTGTTGGCGGGTTCTGTTGTTGTGGGGTTGTGGGAGCTCATTGTTTCTTTGCTATTCTTCCTTTTCATGATTTCAGGTTTCTTATGCTTATACCTTTGTTGCTTTTGGTAGCTCGCTCTCTCTCTCTCTCTCTCTCTCTCTGTAGTTTTCCTATGTCTAATCTCTCTCCCTTTATAGTTTCTTATTCTGGAGGTAGATAGTTGCTACTTGGTGAGCCTTAAAGGTGAGTAGCCTTTACTGAATGGTTATTCTCACTTGCTTGGTATAATATCCATTTTCAGGCCCAATTCTTGGTCTCCTTCAGTGATTGGGACCCTTGCCTGGTGCCTCTCACTACCTGTGCAGGCAACCTGTGCCACTATTGCCCCTCTCACTGTAAGCGGGGATCTCCCCATTCCCCACTTGGGCTGTCCCTATGTCTCTCTCTGTCTACACCCATGGCAGGTGTCACCAGCAGGGGCCCCGGGCTTGTGTCTCTTTGCCTACAGAAGCGGTGTATGTCGCTTTGACCCAGTTCTGTGCAAACATGGAGTCCACGTTTTCCACAGAGAGCGCTGATTTGGTCCAATTTGCCCCAGGTACCACAACTGTACGTCCTGTGGCAATCCCCGGGGACTCTATAAGAGCACTGTGACCCACAGGCTGCAAGTCTGTTCCACCCAAATGTCTCCAGGGACTGTCTGCTTATCCACACATCTACCATATCCTGCAGCAGACCCCACTCCCACCTCCGCCGGGGCAATCCGCACAGTCTCAGACCCCGCAAGTCCCTGTGGCTGCGCTGGGTGGTCTCCCCCTGGGGTGGCTCGGTGACTTATGGTCTCGTTGAGCACTGCTCTTAATCTCTGGTGGAGGGGGTGGGCTCAGTCGCTGCCGCAGGTTCTGGTCAGGCCTCCGGGGACTGGGGACTCTGCCGAGCGTGGATCGAACTGCTGCTCGCTTTTGTCGCTGATGCTCTGCAGTTGCTGGTTTTACAGCAGGTCCCTGGCCTCTTTGTTGGTGACCTGCAGAAGTTGCAATGCCAGTAGCTGCCGGTGCGGTCTGACAAAAATGGCGCTGCTGCCGTTTCTGCCGACGCAGCAGTTCGGGTCTGTGTCGCATGGAGCGGGTCGCTGCTCACCTTCACTGCTGCTATTCTGTAGTTGCTGGATTCACAACAGGTCACTGGTGTCTCCGTTGGTCTTGTGTGGAAGCCCCAATGCTGGTAGCTGCCGGTAAGGTCCTGCCAAGATGGCGCCACTGTAGCCGCTGTCACCGCCACCATTTGGTCTCTTTTGAGTGTGGAGTGAGCCGCTACTTGCTTTTGTCTCTGCTGATCTGCAGTTGAATTTACAACAGGTCTCTGGCTTCTCTGCTGGCGGCGTGGGGAAGCCACAATGCCAGTAACAGCTGGCGTCATCCGGCCAAGATGGTGCCGCCACCGTTCCTTAGGTAAGGCACTTTTTCTTCAATTTCTTTTCAGCCCTCACTCACAGCCTCCAAAAGCCTTTTTGACCCTGATAATACATTATCTCCTTAAGACCCTTCCAACTCAACCCATACCCAGTCCCAAAGCTACAGCCACGTGTTTTAGGGTTTTGTTGTTGTTGTTGGTGGTGGTGTTTTGTTTTGTTTGTTTTGTAGTATTGGGGATGGAATCCAGGGGCCTTTTACCTCTGGGCTACACCCCAGCCCTATTTTATTTTTTATTTGGAAACAGGGTCTTGCTAAGTTGCTGAAAACCTCACTATGTTGCTGAGGCTGGCTTTAAAGTGATCCTCCTGTCTCAGCCTCCCAAGTACTGGGTTTATAGGCATGTGCCACCATGCCCGGCTTGTTTTAGGTTTTTGTTTCAGTGGCACACCATCTCTGGGTATCAAAGTCTATTGCAATTCTATATTGCTGTGTAACAAATCACCCCACCTTTGGTGGCTTAAAAGACCAACAGTCATTTATTTTTCTCAACAATCTGCAATTGGGCAGAGCATGGCAGAAACACCTCAACTCTGCTCCATGCAGACTCAGCTGGAATAACTCACAGGCTGGAAATGACTCCATGGGGCAGAATTGAAATCATTGGAAGGCTCTGTCACCTGTCAGGTAATGGACAGGCTGTCACTAAGACACCTATAAATGACCTCTCCTGGGTAGTGTTTACACGACACAGTGCCTAGAGTCCAAGAGCAAGCGTTCCAGGAGAAAAAGGCAGAAGTGTGGGGCATTTGTACAACCCAACCTCGTAACTCACAAAGTGTCACTAATTCCATTCTCTGTTTGCCAAGACAATCATGAAGGTTTGCCTAAGTACAAGAAAAGGGATTGTAGGAGGTTTGATAGAAGGTAGTGGCCCTATTGGGGAACTGAAATCTATTGCATTCCTATTGAGGAGTATTACTTATTTTAAATCTATAGCTTTATTGTGTATGTTATTCACAAGTCTAGATTCCAAATGATACTTTTGAACTGCTAAAGATTAAACCCATTTTCAAGGAACTATTATTGAGGTATTGAGAAAAATAAAGTGTGGGGTTTCAAAATTCCTAAAGAGTTCTTAATAATATTGTGAACAAAGACATTATTTTTGCAAAAACGGTTTGAACCTATATATAATTCTAATTATCAGCCCTTTAAGTAGACTGTTTATATGTGCAATTGAATGCATTGTCTACTTTGACTATCAATTACGATGGTTAGATTACTACTATCTACAGGAGAATTAAATTTTCCTGCCAAAGGGTAGACTAATTTCTCCAGCTCCCTAACACCTGCCAACAATTTTATGAAAATATTATGAGACCTTGGTATTGTTAATTATAAGCATGCTTGATTGTTCTTTCCCACTAGCACATTTCTATGAAGAAAATCAACTCTTGGATACTTTTCATAAATTTAAACTAGAGTATGTAATAATCTAATTGTATGCATAATTCTTCCAAGAACTTGTCTATTAAAAATTGGTCCAAATGATCTCTTTTGCTAAACTCTTATGTCCAAAAGATACAGACTTTTAACTTCTTTAACTTCTGAGACATATTTAATATATAATTCTGTTATATTTGAGACACCCAACTGAATTGAGAATCTTCTATAGAATACAGATGATCCTTTTCTCTTGAACTTTCTAACTGTAAATTACCCATCAATTACTGAGTATATACATTATTGTCACCTCCCTACCTCCCTTACAGGAGGAAAGGCAAGAAAAAGAAAATATATGGAAATGTCAATCACAGTCACTTAATCTTATTGGTTGGGGTGAGTCAAAGAATAATCTTACTTGTTATGAGAGAGAAAGCCACATAAGCATAGGGACTCGTGGTCAGAGAGCTTCCAGGTATCCTGGAGCATCGTATTCACTCTGAACAAGGCATTTGACTTCAAAGTAAGAGAAGTGGAATGAGTTATAAAAAATCTTCTTAAAGTCAATTCATAAATAATGAGTTGCATATTAGTGAAAAAGTAGATTTTCCTAGAGTGTTTTTCTTTTACATACTTACAATATAGGTACAATGTTTTAAGTAATATCAGTAATAGTCACAGGTTTAACTTTCAAAAAAGATATTTTAAAATTTGCCTACTTACATGACAAATAAGCATGCCTAGAAGGACAGCCTTCAGTTGGGACCCACGTGGCTGTCACCAAGGCATCATTGCCACTTGGTGTGGCTCTACTCTAATTGCAGAAGGAAGGAAGCAAAACTTTTGAGTATCGGATTTACAAATGCAATCATAGAAAGGTTCATGGATAATAATTTTTTGAAAAGCAGTTGAAGTATGGTTTAGAGACCAGTGGACAGGAGACATTCTTTCCAAGGCAGTTGAGTCGCCCCTTGGAAGGCAGCTACAACAGCTGCTCCATCTTAAGTATGAACCTATTTTTCAAAGTCAATATGAGCTGCTCTTTTTGTTGATGTTTGGTTGGCTCTGTTTTGTTATTGAAAACATTTTTTCCTAGATAAAAATCCTTCTTAGCCAGGTGTGGTGGTGCACCTTTGTAATCCCAGTACTTGGGAGGCTGAGACAGGAGGATCGCAGGTTCGCGGCCAGCCTCAGCAACTTAGTGAGGCAATGTGCAACTTAGTGAGACCCTGTTTCATAATAAAAGAATAAAATAGGGCTGGAGGTGTATCTCAGAGGTAGAATGCATCTGGGTTCCATCCCCAATACCACACACACACACAAAAAAAGTCCTTCTTTAACATTGTACAGATCAGTAGTCTATGGGAAATTTAAAAGGTAAAAATGAATTTGGCAATTCACATGATCCAAAGTTTTTTAGTCTTTATTTCTTGAATCCACAAGTGGATGGTTGTCATTGTCTTCATTCCCACTACAAATACAATCACTTTGTTTCCAATAAAGTTACTTCTGATTCTCTCTTGATTTTGTTCTAAATGGATCTCTCTTTGACAGCAATAGAGTGAAATATCTTGAAGGGGAAATTGCTTCATATGATAGTTTTGAAATAAAATGCCTGCCAGATTGGATTGATTAGAGCTCTGAATGCAGCAATATTAATATTAAGTAAAGAGTATATATTTGATTAAAAAAACTTTGGATGAAATAATATATGACTCACAGGGCTATATTTCAGGATGTCAAATGGGAGTTCGTGGTATGAAAATGAAATAGTAACTTTAAAAATGCCAAGCACACTAGAAACTGTAGAGATGTACCTAAGGCTGAAGGCATAAAAAAAGAAGGAAAAATCATATGCATGATCCAGTGGGTTTTAGTCTTTATTTCCCAAAACCCATCAGTGGATCATCACCATTGTCTTCTCATTGACATTACAAACACACTTTGTTCCCAATAAAGGTATTTCTGATTCTCTCCTTGATTTTGACTTTGTCATTGGCAGCAAAAGGTTGGTCACAGATGTAAAATTGAGCTTCTAGAAGGGTACCGACATTCTTCCCCTACACACAGATATGTGAAACCCAAGACTAATTTACAGATACATATATATGATTACTCTTAAGCCTTCTCAGAAATATTTAGAGAATGGTACTGCTGTGTTTTCCATATGGTTTGAGCATGTCCCCCAAAGGTCCATGTGTGGAAGACCTGATCTCAGTGAGGCAGTGTTAAGAGGAGGTGGGGCCTACATTAAGGTCCTTAGGTCAGTTGAGGCCATGCCCTTGCAAGGGATTTGGGACTCCAGTTTTTCTGTGGCTTCCTGACTGGTCTCCTCCTCCCACATGTACTTCCTTCATTATGATACCATCCATCTTGAGGTCTTTACCAGAGCCAAACCAATGTTGATGTCCTTGAGCCTCCAGAGCCTCCAGAACTGCAAGCTAAATAACCTCTTTTATACTTTATTTTGAAACTGGGTCTCACAAAGTTGCGGAGGGCCTCACTAAGGGGAGAGAGAGAGAGAGAGAAAGACGGAGAGAGAGAGAGAGAGAGAGAGAGAGAGCTGAGGCTGGCCGCGAACCTGGATCCTCCGGTCTCCGCCTCCCAAAGTACTGGGATTACAAGCGTGCACCACCACGCCCGGCATAAATAACCTCTTTATAAAGAAACCTGCCTCAGGTCTTTCATTATAGAACAGAAAACGGAATCCTCATCAAAGATTTAGTAGTGTCAAAGACCTCTGAGATTGGTCATGACTATTTGTTGCTTCTAGGCTAGCTCAAGATATGGTTGGAAGGTAAATGGTGCTTAATGGAGGATTGCTGGGTAGGACCTACAGGTGGCAGTTCTGTGTGTTATGAATTTTGTTTATTAAATGATAAAGTTTTAAAATATATTGAACAGGACCTGCCTGGCATATGGTAAGTACTCAGTAAATGTTCTCTGAATTCTTTTTTATGAAAGTAACTATATACTTATAAAACTATTAAATTTCATATGGAATTTTTTTAAAAGGTATGGTTCTTATTCTCAATGAGCTTCTAAACCAACAGGTAAACATTTAAGATGTTTATTTTCTAAATAGTTGATGAGTTAAAAAGACAGAAAAAAATGTAAAGGTTTATAACACTTTTTTTTTTTTGCAGTACTGGGAATTGAACCCAGGGATGCTTTACCTTCTTTGAACTACACCTCCAGCCCATTTTTATTCTATCTCTCTGGGCATAGTGGTGCATGCCTATAATTCCAGTACTTGGGAGGCTGAAACAGGAGGATCACAGGTTCGAAGCCAGCCTCAGCAACTTAGAAAGGCCCTAGCAACTTAGTGAGACCTTGTTTCAAAATAAAAAGTAAACTAGGGCTGGGAGTGTAGGTTAGAGGTAGAATGCCCCTGGGTTCAATCCCCAGTAACACAAAAACTTGTTTTCTTTTATCGTGAGACAGGGACTCACTAAGTTACCTAGGCTGGCCTCAAACTTGCAATTCTCCTGCCTCAGCCTCCCACACCTTTTGTTTTGAAGAGGTCTACATTTATAATATGATTACATTACTTGGAACATGATCATTTTTCTATATAGCAGCACCAAACAATAACACAAAGTAGCAACAAATGAACAGTGAAATGGCCAATTGAATATATCCAGAAAAAAACTCAAGCCACAGGAATGGTGCAGTAGATACAGTACGTCATTCAGCTTTTCATCACTGATCAAAATGCCTGACAAGAACAACTTAAAGGAGGAAAGATTTATTTTGGCCCTTGGTTTTAGAGGTTCCACCTATGGTTGGCTGGCCCCAGGGCAGAAAAATCATGGCATCAGGGCTCCTGGCATCCAGGAATCAGAGAGAAAAAGAGGAGGGACCAGGGACAGATACAATTCTCAAGCCCAGCCATAATGACCCACATCCTCTAGCCGTGCCCCACCTCTGAGCCTGGCTGCATTGGAGACCTGGCCTTTAACACATGAGCTTTTGGGGGACATTACAGATTCAAATCATAACATATAGCTTAAACATCAGGTTTCATATTTGAATTCTTTTAGCTTTGTAAAGATTTCTCTTAAGTGTATTTAGACACAAGGTGTCAGCACAACCTCAAGCTCACTTAATTATCATCAGAATATTCAGATAATTACATGAGGAAGATCTGGTCTAAAGACTGCAAAGTAGCTTAGTTCCCTATTTTGTATTAGACATTGTGCCTTCTTAAAAAATACATAATGTCCTTCTTAATTCCCAAGATTTTTTAAAGCTGTAATATAAACTCAAAGGGGTGCTTAAAAATAATATTAAGACAAAGCACCAAACCATAGGAAAGCTATAAAATTTATTCCAGTGGGATCATATAACAAATCATATGGATTTTACAAAAACAATTTCTATGGTAGTAAACCCCTAATATGATTATGAATAATGGGTAAGGTTTACTGTTGTTTGTTTCAATCCTAATTGGAAGCCATGCATCTCAAACTATTAATAATAGAAAGCTATTTCTACAAATACATGTAATCACTAACATGTACCTGCTCAGCCTTAAGCAGAATCCAAGCAACTATTTTCAATAGTAAGTAAAATAATATATTTTTCCAGATTGCTACTTCTTAGCAAGTTGTTCATATATTTTTGTATCCCCACATTAGCTTTAAAAATAATAATCCACCCTCAGTGCTTGGGAATTAAGAAGGACATTATGTAATGACAAAAGGGTTAATTCACCAAAAACACATAACAATCCTAAATGTGTATGCACTAATAGCTAAATCTTTGCCTTCATCCTTAGTTACTTTCTTAGGATAAATTTGTTGTATCTAAGTATGTACATTTTTAAACTTTCTAGCAAATCCTGCCATCTTGCCCTCCAGAGAGGGCATACTAACTTATGCTTCTAGCCAAAATGTATAAAAATGTCTCCTCACCATTTTTCACCAAAACTAGATGACCATTCCATTTAAAATGGCTGTTAAATGTGGTTGTGTTACTTTCAATTTCTGCTACCAATAGCAACTACAAAAGCATTGGGATCTTTTTAAAGTATAAGTTCTTGCATCTGCTTTAAAAAATGAATGAAATGTTAGTTATATGCAAACTAGCACTTGGAAATGCTTGAGCATGGATCAAAGTTTTTCTTTGGAATTTGACATGCAATGGTCATTTCAAACAAACGTGTGTGTGTGTGTGTGTGTGTGTGTGTGTGTGTGTGTGTTTGTGATAGACAGATAGACAGACAGATAGATAGATAGATAGACAGACGCAGATAGGAGATAGCACCAAGATAAGTAAATTCTCCCCTACTAGCCATTGTATATCTCTATCACTAAATTGTAACATCATTTTATAATTATCAAATCATGCTTTGTTGAATAGATTGTGACCCTCCTTAAAGGCAGGGATTTTTGTTTGGTTTTTTTAATTCATTGCAATTACAGAGTCTGTATATATAGCGTTCAATAACTGGTAAGGGAAGGCTGGAATGAAGAAAGCAATGAAGGAAAGAAATGTAAATTTCATATCCAAATATCACAAATGTCAATTAGCATAATCCTTTTAGAGCAAGTTAACTGTATTTATTATCAGTTATTAGTTTGTTGGCTTCTAAATTAATTGACTATATTAAAAATCTGCCTGGAATACACAGCAGATGCTTACCTAGGGCCCATCAGAATAGTCTTCCTTGTCCAAATTTTTATAAACACCAGCTGATAATCTGCATTTTCCATTGGTGAAAGAGTAAGAACTGATGATAACTGTCCAAATGAACTAATCAACCCATGTAGAGAGAAATTACATCTCTTTCTTTTTCATTACCATTAGATGTTTATATTTATGTAAAACACATGTAAAAGCTAATCTAATGAGGATTCCATTAGTCTGAAGCTTCTATTTAACCAGAACTTTGCTAGGCTATTCATAGTAATGACTCTAAAGTATGCAGGGTTTTGAAATGCATTCTGAATTACCAAGAATTTAATTACATTTAATATAGGTTTATGCACTGTATTCAAATAATTTGAAAACGGAGGTTGCATGCAGAATCAGCCATGATATTAGAGCTATTTTATTTTAGATTATCAGATTCAACCCCATAATTGTACATCTAAGAAAACCAAGGCCCCAGATAGGTTAAGTGACATGTCCAAACAACTAATTAATGTCACAGTGAAGCTGGGGCCAAGTCTACTGAATCCCAGCCAGTTACTTTATTAATTGACTGTCCAGTTTGACTGAGCACTCCTTTCTCCAACTGACCTTAAGTCCTCACCCACAGATTAGAGAGATTTTTCTCTATAATAATATGCAGCCAAACAATGATAGGTCAAATGGCCAATCACCTTAAGATCTGTCTCTCCTAGCTGGGTGTGGTGGTGTACACTTATAATCCCAGTACTTGGGAGGCTGAGGCAAGAGGATCACAGGTTCAAAGACAGCCTCAGCAAGTAGTGAGACTCTCATCAACTTAGTGAGAACCTGTTTCAAAATAAAAATTAAAAAAGGGCTGGGGATGTGGCTCGCAGGTAAAATGCCCCTGGGTTAAAAAAAAAAAAAAAAAGATCTGTCTCTCCTGAAGTCTGAATAGTTAGAAGTCAAATCTCACGGAACAAACTCCTCAGTCTAGGATCTACTTCTCCTTTTATCGCTCTGGCTTTGGCACGATGCTAAGCATCTGGGGCCTACTTGTTAACTAACAATGAAGAATGATAAGAATTAACAAGAAGTAACTCAATCCTCTTTCTTCCCACCCTTAATGATCAAGTTGAGCATCTTTATCTCATTAATATCTGACTGTGGAATCCCTTGACACCAGAAAAGACTAGCAATTTATTTATAAGGATGTGATACCTGATTGCGAAGCTTTCTGCCGGCAGAGATTTTCAAAGATTTATCTTTCTCCTGGAGTAAGTATCATATTTTTAATTATTCATAATGTTTCTCCTGTTTTACCACAAGCTTCCTCAGAGGATAAGAGTGCATTAGGCTCTTCTGTTACTCTAAGAGTGCAACATGTGAATAGAATATATATATATATATATATATATATATATATATATATATATTGTTTAGCATTTCATTGTTATTCTGGGCAAACGAAATTAAACACGATTTGGAAACGCTGCAGTCAGAGACAACAAAAGATGGAAAGTGAGCCAGCAGAATTTTACCGCATGCACACCAGAAAACTTAAATGAAAAGTACTCAGAATTGGAGTGGAAGCAGAAAAGATTTCATATACTTAACAGATATATTAGAGAGGTAAAAATGTGAGCATGCCTAGAAATATGACCAGAAAAGCTTTATTTAGATTTGTGCTAGAAAAATACGCCACAATTGTGTGTCTCCTATACAAGATAAATTTAGAAAGTTGCCTTTTCTCCTATTGAATACTTAATAATTAGCCAAAGATAGATACTCCCTCCTATCCCAAGTTTCCTTGGTACATTGGGTTATAGTCTTACGAATGTTAACACTGAAAGTAGCCCTGTAGGTTTTTCTTTCAGGTTTATTGAGGTATAACATGCAGTGGAATTAGTCTTTTTTAGTGTAGAGTCCTATGAATTTCAACAAACACACACAGTCATAACTACCCTGACAGTCAAGGTATACAGAGCTCCCCCTCCCCAAAGTCTCCTTTGCTTCTTTGTTTTCAACCTCTTCTTCCACATTCAGCTCCCAGTAACCACCAGTCTTTATTCTGTTTTGCCTTTTTGAGAATGCCATACAAATGGAACTAAACAATTTATAACCTCTCAGTATGGTTTCTTTCTCTCAGCATAACACACTTGAAATCGTCCATGTCGTCTGTATCAGCCGTATGTCCCTTTTTATGGATGAGTAGTATTCTTTGACATGGATGTACCAGATTGTCTAGCCACTCACCAGGTGATGGACATTTCGTTTGTGTCCAGTTTTGGGTGATTACAAATGAAATGCCTGTAAGTGTTCACCTACATATTTTTGTGACTATAAGTTTTCATTTCTCTTGGATAAATAGCTAGGAATGGGATTTCTGGATCATATGGTAAGTGTCTCTTTAATTTAATTTAATTTTTTTGCGGTACCAGGATTGAACCCAGGGGCATTTTACCTCCGAGCTACACCCCCGGCCCTATTTTTTTATACTTTATTTTGAAACCGGGTCTCACGAAGTTGCAGAGGGCCTCACTAAGTAGCTGAGGCTGGCCGCGAACCCAGATCCTCCGGTCTCCACCTCCCAAGTACTGGGATTACAAGCATGCGCCCCCACGCCCGGCTTGTTTAATTTTATTAAGAGATGCCAAACTGGCGCCGGGCGTGGTGGCGCACGCTTGTAATCCCAGTACTTTGGGAGGCGGAGACCGGAGGATCCAGGTTCGCGGCCAGCCTCAGATCTCTCTGTCTCTGTCTCTGTCTCTGTCTCTCTCTCTCTCTCTCTCTCTCTACTTAGTGAGGCCCTCTGCAACTTCGTTAGACTGGGTTTCAAAATAAAGTATAAAAAATAGGACCGGGGGTGTAGAGCGGAGGTAGAACACCCCTGGGTTCAATCCCCAGTACCGCAAAAAAAAAAAAGATGCCAAACTGTTTACCAAAGAGGCTGTAACATTTTGCCACAAAATGTAAGAAATCTCAAGTTGCTTTGCATCCTTTCCAGCACTGAATATTGAAAGTTAATTTTTTGTGTGTGTGGTACTGGGGATTGAACCCAAGGGCATTCTACCTCCAAGCTACAACCCCAGCCCTATTTTTTATTCTTTATTTTGAAACAGGGTCTCGCAAAGTTGCGGAGGGCCTCGTTAAGTAGCTGGGGCTGGCCGCGAACCTGCGATCCTCCTGTCTCAGCCTCCCAAGTACTGGGATTACAAGCGTGCGCCATCACGCCCAGCTTATTTTGTTTTTTGATGTTAGCCATTCTAATAGGTATTAACGGTAAATATCAAAATCTTAATTTGCATTTCCCTAGTAACTAAAAATGTTGAGCATCTTTTAATGTGCTTGTCTGTCATCTATATATGTTCTCAGGTATAGTGTGTGTTCACATCTCTTGCCTGTTTTCTTATTGGGTTGTTTCTTTATTATGGAAGTTTTTAAAGAAGAGTTCTTTATATATGTAATGTGGTTCCCAGTCCTTTGGGGGATATGTGGTTTATAAATATTTTCATCTGTGGTTTTCTTTTTATTTTCTCAATAGTGTTTTTGAAAAGCAGTGGTTTTTGGCTTTTGTCTTGTTTTTGTGGGTTTTTTGCACGAGTGTCCAATAGTTCTAACACCATTTCTTGAAAAGACTATCTTTTCCCTTAAATTGCCTTTGTACCTTTATCAAAAATCAAGTGACCTCACAAGAGTGTGTTGATTTCTGGACTCTTTTTCTGCGTTGATCTGTAAGTCCACCAGACACACACTGTCTTGATTACTGTAACTCAGTAGACAGCCTTGAAATCAGATAGTGTGTGGCGTCTCCTTTGTTCTCCTGTTGGTCAGCAGGGAGTAGTGGGAAAAGCGGGCAAAATGGAGAATGCATGACTGACTTACAAACATTCAAATCTAATCTTTAAAGCACAACTTTATTGTGTAGCCAACCGTACATATCTGCAGCCTGAATTCAATTAGTAGATGGCCAGTTTGTGTAGAGGGAGATTCCCTGGTGGATCTAAGAGCGCTATCCTTTCCAGAAAAGTCTTCCTCAATCCTCACTGCAAACAGGGCAGGGTCTTCAGCAGCACTTGCCAAGTTTCTCAAAATAAAAAACTACTCTGGTAACAGAAAGTACATGGCTTATCTTCTGTGAGAACCAGAAGCACTGTGTAAGAAGTCACCCTTAGAGAATGAATCAGAGTTCTTTTCAGTGAAAGCCCATAATCTCTCCAACTTCATGAACCTCTCCATTGTGTATCCATGGTTGAAATACCTTTAGCCAAGGGGGAAAAACCTTTGCGTTCATATTCAGAAATGAAGCTTGAAATGCAAGGAGTTGTTTCTTAAAAAGTTAAACATGAACTTACCATATGATCCAGCAGTTTTGCCCCTGCATAACCATTCAAGAAAAATGAAAATACATGTCCACACAAAGACTAATAGGTAAGTGTTCATACAGCTTTATTCATAACAGCCAAAAAGGGTAAACATTCCAAATCTTGATCAACTAGTGAAAGGATAAACAAAATGTAGTATACCTACACAATGGAATAGTATTCAGCAATTTAAAAGAATGAACTGAAATGTGTTAGAACATCTCAAAAATATTATGTTAAGTGAAAGAAGCCAAACACAAAATACCCAATACTGTCTGATTTTGTTTTTATGCAGTATTTTAAAAAGGCAAATCTATAAAGTATAGTGATGGGTGGGGCTAAGGGTAGGAACCTTAGATTAGATGTATTCTTTTTTTTTTTTTTTGTGGTACTGGGGATTGAACCCAGGGGCATTCTACTTCTGAGCTACACCCCCAGCCCTATTTTTTTATTCTTTATTTTGAAACAGGGTCTCATTAAGTTGCGGAGGGTCTCACTAAGTAGCTGAGGCTGGCTGCGAACCCGGATCCTCTGGTCTCAGCCTCCTAAGTACTGGAATTACAAGCGAGAGTCACCATGCCCGGCTGTTAGATTAGATGTATTATGTATGTAGATATATTAGATGATATAATAGATATATTGTATCTGAGCAAAAGGGAATTTATTGGGGTGATGAAAATATTCTGGAACTGTATTACAGGGTGGTTGCATACCGCTCAGTAAACTTACTAAAAGTCATTGAATTTTTACACATCAGATAGGCAAATTTCATTTAAATTATACCTCAATAAATAGTTTTAAAAATTCAAGTGCCTGGTTGAAGGAAGAGTTTAGTGTGAATGAATTTCAAGTACACTGCAAATATTCAACCTTGTAACGAGTGTAAATGGTTCGTTACCGAGTCTGCGCTGTCTTGCTTGGGGAGAAGGTGAGGCTAGAAGAAAGGACTGGAGGGAGCGCAGAGTCAGGGAGAACTTAGCCAGATCTTGGCTCCTGTCCTGGCCCTGCCACCTACAACAGCTCGCTGTGAGCAAGGTATGTTTCTTCTTTTAGTCTCCATTACCCCTCTGTGAAATAGCGTCTCTCATAACAGTACTGTGAAAAAACAAAAAGACAATCCAGGCAAAGTACTTAGCATAGAGCCAGAATCATAAAAGGAGTTTTTTAAATAACCTATTATTATTTAAAATAGCAGTTTTTGAATAGAAGGCAAAACTGCAAGATGCCACTAATTTGCAGGTGGCATTCCTTATTTACTCGCAGCTGGGAAGAGATGGATCTTTATCCTTCGTAACCCAACGTGCAGATCAGAGTCTCCTTCCACCCATCGGGGTTTCTCTGGTGCATCCTGTGATCTTACGTGTACACCCACCCCTTTATCCAGACAGAACAGGATTGCTGGTTCCCTTCTCAGGGACCTAGCAGTGCCTTCACCCTCCTCTTGCGCCTCCTGGTCTTCCTCCTTCCTCCCTCTTCACTCCTCAGCTCGCGCACTTCGCTCCAGGTGAGCGACCAAGGCCCTGTCTCCTCTTCTGCGGTCTCCTACGCAGACCTGTATGTTCAGATCTCCTAGCTTTGGCTTTCGTAAGTGAAGGGAAGGTTTGACGTCTTCTCTCCTAACAAAGCCTGGCTTTCCAGAGTCTTTTCAAGGATGGAAAAAAGAAAGAAAATTTGGCAAAACCGAGTGATAAATTTGTTGTTCCAGCTGATACCTGCCATCTCCCTAAGACCATGAAATATTGATTGAGTGCATCAAGACGACAGAGCATCATCGCACTTGGAGAGAAATTTTAAACTATGTTGGTTTAAAATTTTCTAAGTTATTATAGCTGCTGCAAGTGTACAAGGGAAAAGCAATTTTAGATAAAAAAGAATTAAGAAATTTAAACCAGGCCTGGTGGCGCAGGTCTGTAATCCCAGTACTTAGGAGGCTGAGACAGGAGGATCGCAGGTTCAAGGACAGCCTCAGCAATATAGCAAGACTCTCAGCAACCTAGCAAGACCCTGTTTTGAAACAAAAACTAAAAGGGGCTAGGGGGTGTGGCTCAGAGGTAGAATGTCCCTGGGCTCAATCACCTGTACCACCCACACACACAAAAAAGAAATTTAAAATTATTTTAGACTCTTGGTGAGAGTGAAGAGAAGTCCACTTTTTGCAGGTGGCTGCCTCAGTTCACTGAACAAGTGAACCTCATGGCCCAAGTAGAAATCTGCTACAACTTACAACCTGTTCCCCTCTGCTCGCCTCCGCTTAGCCCAACCCCCTCCTTTCTTTCCCTGAAAATTAACAGAAATGACAGTACATAGGAATTCTCCAAATGTGGAGAACATCAAGAAAGAAATTATTTATTTTCTCATCTATAAATAATTTAGATTATAAACTGATTTACATATATCAAGGGCATAGTTTTCCCTTTCCAATTCTTATCTTTCAAGATGTGGGGACCATCCATATCAATCAACATGTTATTATGAAATGTGTATATTCCTTTTAATTTTGGCAAGTATGTGTGTGTGTGTGTGTGTGTGTGTGTGTGTGTGTGTGTTTACTGGGGATTGAACCCAGGGGTGTTCTACCTCTGACCCAACCTTATTTTATTTTTTATTTTGAAACAGGGTCTCACTAAGTTGCAGAAAGCCTCACTAAATTGCTGAGGCTGGCCACAAACCTACAATCCTCCTGTCTCAGCCTCCCAAGCGCTGGGATTACAGGCATGCGCCACTACACCTGGCTGGTTTTGTTTCTTTAACCTATTAATTCAGTGGGTTTCCAACTTACTAAGTGTTGATGCTTAAGGTTGTAAAGGTCTATGTTCATAGATGATATCTTGATTCAGATTTTCTGTTCTCCCAGTAATAAGCTTTGCATTTGAAAAACATAGCATTTCCATCTGGATCTATCCCACAGTCCTAGTGGAAGAAAATTTTTTCCTATCTCGATCCTATTAGAATGAAACTTCAAGAAGCAAGAGAGACTTCTATTCAAACATGCCAGATTGAACACATGTGTTTGTCTCCACTTTCTTCCAAAACCTCATTAACAGAAAAGTAAAGAGATTACCTAAAAGACATAAACCTGTAAGTACAATGAGAGAGAAAGAGGAGACAACAGTATAATATATTAGAATTTAGAAAGTAGATACATCAAAAATGTTATCTACTAGATAAAAGACAGCTGATACAAACTGAGATGGAGGAGGGAGAGAAGACAATTAACTCCACAAAATCCCAGAAAAGCTCAGAAATTACAAGTTCTGTATCCTTCTAAGTATTGACCAGATGAGGCTAAAAATGGAAGCATATGGGGTAAGTCTGTATAGGATGCAGTTGAAACCCCCAGATCCCTTCTACCTCAAACAGAGACAACCCTTTCAACACCCCAGTAGAAGGCTGATTTGCTCTCTGAAGAGGCTGTGCTATAATGACTTAGGTCTTAGGACACTAGGAAACCAAGGACATGAATCCGAGGCTGAAATGAAAGTCTACATATGAAAGGTAAGAACCTCATCACCCGTCCTTGATTTAGCTCCCAAGAATGATAACATCCAGGCTGATTCCTCCCAAGAAGACTGGAAGATTCCTCTCTGGGGAGATTGACCAACCGAAGAGAAAAGACTGACAGATGCTCCCTGCAGAGAGCATGATGAGTGTCCAGCCTGGCCACCCTGGGATGAAGGCCACCATCCCCAAAGCCCCTATCACTCACACACAGACTCCATCCAGCTTCTCACTCTTAAATTAAATACACAATAGCAGAGAAAGATTGTTAAAAAGAGGTAAGTTAATCTCCCAGGAGAGGAACAAAAAACAGAGATAGAAATGGGAAGGAAATGTAGAGAACCAGAACAGACAGTCCAATATCCATATAACAGAAATTTCAGAAAGAATGAGTAGAGAAAATGAAGGGGAGAGTGTTATTAAAGAAATAGTTCTTTAACAGTTATTAAAGAAAATGTTGTAAAATCAGTGACATTAGTTTTCAGATTATGCCAAAAGTGACATGAAGGCACCTATGACGATGGTTTTATTGTTGTTTGCAGTGCTGGGGATTGAATCCAGGGCCTTGTACATGCTAGACATGCACTCTACCACTGAGCTACTTCTCCAGCCCATCTAAGACACCTATGAAAGCCATACCTAGACCCATCATAAAATTCCAGGACCCTGTGATGAAGAGGAGACTCTACACGCTTCCAAAGATTTTAAAAAATATGTGCAATGGATCAGAAATCAAAGTGCAGCCGGGCGTGGTGGCACAGGCTTGTAATCTCAGTACTTTGGGAGGCGGAGACCAGAGGATCCGGGTTCGCAGGCCAGCCTCAGCTCTCTCTCTCTCTCTCTCTCTCTCTCTCTCTCTCTCTACTTAGTGAGGCCCTCCGCAACTTTGTGAGACCCGGTTTCAAAATAAAGTATAAAAAAAAATAGGGCCGGGGGTGTAGCGCGGAGGTAGAACGCCCCTTGGGTTCAATCCCCGGTACTGCAAAAAAAAAAAAAAAAAAAAAAGAAATCAAAGTGCATCAAATTTCTCAGCACTAACAATGGAAACTAGAAAAAAATGTAACAGTATTCAAAATTCTGAGGGAAGTATTTTCAACCCAGAATTGTCTACTAGCCAAGTATTCAATCAAGTGAGAGGATAGAATAGACATTTTCAGATGTGCAAAGTGTATCAGTCAGAACCCAGTTAGTATTCTGACTGATAGAGGGAGGACTTAATATGAAGAATTATTAATTAGTAAAAGATGATTAACTACTAAAAGGTATTAAAAAAAGAATATGAGCCGGGTGTGGTGGCGCACGCTTGTA
>PVJS01001990.1:18324-38883 GCA_004027185.1 Glis glis
TTCGTGAGACCCAGTTTCAAAATAAAGTATAAAAAATAGAGCCGGGGGTGTAGCGCGGAGGTAGAACGCCCCTGGGTTCAATCCCCGGTACCGCAAAAAAAAAAAAAAAAAAGAATATGAGAATACTAAGTGTAGACAGCAACTGCTTCCTCCAGGACTGAGACAGAGGATCCACAGCCAAAGAAGGAATAAACCGGGAAGAGCCTCCTCTTTTTAAAGGCTGAGATTTAGACCTCACCAGAGAGCGTGTGGCTGAGGCGCAGGGCTGGTGGAGCAGTTCCCTGGGGTACCACTAGCCGAGCAGGCCCACAGGGAGCTGCCCAGTGGAGTGTGGCGAGCTGAAGCCAGGTACAGAAGAGGTTGAGCTGGTGGGTAAGTGCCACTGAGGTCCCAGCACTGGCGGCTAAGTGCGGCTGAGGTCCCTGCACACCTGTTTGCAGCTGCATGTGGCAACTAGGAAGAGAAGCTTATCTGCTGCGCCTTGCAACATCTTTCCAGGGCCCTCTGCTGACAAAGCCTAACATTATTCCAGCTGGCAAGAAATGTTTACAGGGTCCAGCTTCAGTATCACAAAGCACAATAGAGCTGAGAGGCAATAAATTGATGATTAGTACACAAAGCCTCAGGAAATTTACCTCCTCTGTGCTTTTGCTTAGGGAAGCTATTGAAAACTGTGATCCACCAAAAGGCAGTGAACTAGGAAAGAATATATGAGATTCAAGACACAAGAGATAGAAGATTGATCACAGGAATGAGAGGAAGTGAGTCCCAGAATGAGGCTCATGGAAGTTCTAGGATGACAGCTGGATGCAGCAGGACCAGGGAGCAACGAGCATCTCTGATTAAAGCAGAAGGCCAGAGAGCTCAGGAGGGATTCCTGAAAAGAAAACAAGTCAGTGTGTGTGAGAGATGCGGGTGCTGTGGTGCACACTGGTAAACCCAGAACTTGGGAGGCTGAGACAGGAGGATCCGGGTTCATGGCCAGCCTCAGCAACGTAGTGAGACCCTCTGCAACTTAGTAAGACCCTGTTTAAAAAAAAAAAGAATTAAAAATAGGGCTGGGGATGTAGCTTGAAGGCAAAATGCCCCTGGGTTCTATCCCCAGTACCACAAAAAGAAAAAGGAGGAGGAGGAGGAGGAGGAGGAGGAGGAGGCGGCTGGGAGTGTAGCTCAAAAGATAGAATGCCCCTGGATTCAATTCCCAGTACCAAAAAAAAAAAAAAAAGAAGGAGGAGGAGGAAGAGGTGAGAGGAAGGGGAGGAGGAGAGAGAGGAGGAAGAGCAGGAGGAGAAAGGAAGAAAGGAGAGTAGATTTGAATACATTGAAAGGAGGTTGGTGGTTTGTACTCTGACAAATCTGACAGTGACTTTCAAGACGACTTAATAACAGATACATAGAAAGCTAAGTGGACAGAAACCTGACAATTATTAATTCCAAAAGAAATAAATGTTTTACAAAAAGGGAAATCGAATTTTAGATCACTATATGTCTGGTTATGAAAAAATATTTACATAGTACTAAGCATCTAACATTGACCATTCTACTAATCAAAAATTATATAATTACAGTTTGAATCTTTTTATTTATTAATTCGTTTTTTAGTTTTTTATTTTTTGCGGCACTGGATTGAACCCAGGGGCATTTTACCTCCGAGCTACACCCCCAGCCGAATTTTTTATTCTTTATTTTGAAACAGGGTCTCACTAAGTTGCAGAGGGCCTCACTAAGTAGCTGAGGCTGGCCGCGAACCCGGATCCTCTGGTCTCAGCCTCCCAAGTACTGGGATTACAAGCGTGCCACCATGCCCAGCTCAGTTTGAATCTTAAGTGTCTCCCAAAGGCACGTGTGTAAGGGCTTGGTCCACAGGTTGGCCCTATTGGGAGGTGGTGGAAACTTCAGTGGGGGTCTTTCGTTCAAAGGGCTGTGCCCTTGAAGGGAATTATAGGACCCTAGGCCCCTCCTCACTCTCTTTCACTTCCTGACTATAGGGTGAATGGATTGCTTCACCATAGACCTCGTCCATGAAGTGCTGCCTTCCTACAGGCCTAAAAGCATGGGTCTGCTCAGTCGTCAACTGAAATCTCTAAAACCATAAGCCTAAACCAACTTTCTCTCCTTATAAGTTAAATATCTCAGGCATTTTGTTATAGTGACAGAAAGCTAACACAAACTATGTTAAGAAGACCATGTGAGAATGAGGGAGAATAGCGGAGGTGTATGACAACTCATCTTACATACTGAGAAGTCATGAATAAATGATAACTGAAATGAACGAATAGAAGGAGGTAGCATTCTACAGCCATCGCTTAGAAATATGAAGGTAAACACCAAAAGAAAAACCTAAATGTGTCATTAGTGGTTACTTCTTGGTAGCAGTAATTGTGGATGAGGACAGTAAGATGGAAATTGTTGGTTTTCATCAAAAAACTTATAGAGCTTTAGCATTTTAAATTATGCATTTGGAAATCTTCAATAAAAGTTGGGGGGAAACATGTAATAAAGGGCAAGTTTTTTCTTAATTTTTAATTGGAGCTTAGGTCTAAGTTAAACAAATTTCTTCAATTTATTTTTATGAAAGATTGATCTTCGGAAATATCTCCCTGCTTTGAATATATTCTCAGAAGCATAAGCTCCTTAGGCAGTAAGGACGCCCATCACTCAGATTGTGTGATGGGCAGAACCACAGTGTTCCAAAGGGAAGAGAAACTGCAGTGTAAGCCTGACCCATCTTTACAGTGGAGAGTCAACTTTATCCGAAGGTGACTGGTATAAACCTGCTTTTTATGTCTTAGAAAACATACCCATGTTATGGAAGACAGTGCAACATTGAAACACATTTTTGGATGAAACTCCAATAGATGTGTTCATTCTTCTCACCATTAGAGACTTCAGAATAAAAATTAAGAACTGCTGCTAGAAATTACTTTAAGAATGGAAAGAAATTTGGATCAATTTCACTGCCAAGTTAATAGTTATACTGACACCAGAGCTTTTCAGGTACTGTCTCCTCCTTTCAAGAAATGCAGACCCCACTAGCTCTTCACAGACATATTACCTTTCAATTCAGTGTGTCAAATATATATTGAATAATTAATGTGTATGTTATGAGTTGAATTGTATACCATCTCCCAGATTCATGGAGAAGTCTGAAACCCCATCTCTAAGAATGTGACTCTTGTAAGAAGTAGGGTTGTAGCAAATATGATTAGTTAAGATGAGGTCATTAGAGTGGACCCCACTCCAATTGAAGACTGGAATCCCTATATATGGGAAATTTGGACACAAGGACATACCTACAGAAATATCACCATGTGAAGATGAAGGCAGAAATTGAGGGGTGCTTCCATAAGCCCAGGAACACCAAAAAACCACGAGAGGCTAAGGGAATAGTATGAGACAGATGATCCTTCTCTTGTGGCCCTCAGAAGGAACCAGTCCTGCAAACACCTTATCTCAGCCGTCTAGACTCCAGAACTGTGAGACAACACATTTTTAATGTTTAAGCCATCTGATGTGTGACACTTCATTACAGCAGTCCTAGATAACTAATACCATATGTAATGTGTGTTCTCTATTAAGTGATGGTCTGCTCCCCAGATAACTTTCTTGTTTTTTTTTTGAAAATGTTATCGGATGAGTCAATATAATTATAGTACATCTTCTCATCATAATTCTATTAATTGATTTAAATTCTTCAGTTGTATAGTTATGTATGAAAAGTTATGGGGGAGATAGCAGAGGAAGAAAATATGATTATCAATTCATTTAAACTGAATGAATAAATTTACTTTTCTACCAGGGGCGTGGAAGGGATCTGACTCACTAAAATTTTCTAATTGCATTCCTTATTTGATTTTCTACCTAGTTCAAGTCTTTTTCGTTTACACTTGGTTTGTGTCTCAGTCCATGTTCTGTTGCTATAATAAAATACCTGAGACCAGGTAATTTATAAAGAAAAGAGATTTATTTATTTCACAGTTCTAGAGAATCTAGACCATGACAGCTACCTCTGCTCAGCTCTGGTGGGGGCTTTCTGCTACATCACAAGATGGCGGATGGCATAATAAAGGATGCAAGCACATTGAGAAGGTGAGGCTGTATGATGAGACAAGAAGCCAGAGACATTTCAGGAGTCAAGCACACTTTTTTTTTTTCTTCAGTTCTAGGGATTGAACCCAGGTTACCTCCAAGCTACACCCCCAGCACAACTTTATTTTTTATTTTGAAACAGGCTTTTGCTAAGTTGCTGAGGGTCTCGCGAGGTTGCTGAGGCTGGCCTCGAACCTGTGATCCTCTTGTCTCAGCCTCCCAAGTACTGGGATTACAGGCATGCGTCACAATGCCCAGCTAAGCACACTCTTAATTAATTCATCCCTTCTAAGAATATCTTTTCTAAGAGTGACCCAATTCCCTTCTACTAGGTCCTACTTCTTAAAAGTTCTACTACCTCTTAATACTGCCACACTGGAGACCAAGCCTCCAGCACACATACCACGTCCAGACCATAGCAGTTTGAAAGTTTTCTTAAAAGACCACTGGATGTGCATGTCCACGGTTGTGTATAGATTGTTTAGGATCTATACACTGTAAGTCAAGGGTAAGCCTGCCTTTCCACCTAAAACATTCACTGCTGATGAACTACCAGAGGTCTGAACTGAATGATACTGACCAAAGACCTATATATAATACAGAAGTTCAATCAGCTTAGAGATCTGTGGAGTCAGACAGAATTGAAGTTGTTTACTTAACACAGAAGGCATAGCTAATCAATGGTGTGGATGTGTGTCGATGCACAATGAACCATGGATGTCTCTGGAACATATGGGCTACCCCAGTGTGCATATGTAGAGTATCTCTAGAATAAGGACCTGAAAAAGTCCTATTCTTCTTCATATTATTAAGAACTTCAGTTCTGGTACTTGAGTCTATGCATGGAGAGCAAAGTTGAGAATTGTGATATAGCTATGCTGATAATTCAAGTTAAAAACACTTTGTCTTTGATTATCTGGGTATTGCAGGCAAATGTACGAACCTATTAGTGTGAATTATTATCTAGAGAATTGACTCAATTTTCCATTTCATTTTGTTCATGTAAGCATGGTCTAAATCATTGGGTGAAAAATGTTCATTGCGATGAACTGCGTTTAAAACCTTGGTAAAAAGTCATTTTTATCTAATGGCCAAACATAACAAATAATCATAGTGATTCCTCAGAGTTGGCGCTGCTGAGAAAAATGAGGATCATAGAGGTGAATTTGATGGAGAGCACACAATTTATGCCTCAGGTCAGTGTTCCTCCCACTACCTCAGAGGGTCTTAACTTTTTGTGTTCCATGAGCCTCTTTAGGAATATAGAGAGACCTTTGGACTCCTTCTCAGAAAAATATTTTTAAAGATATTTTTAAAAAAACACCATAGAAGCCAGGTGTGGTGGCACATGCCTGTAATCTCAGTTCTTGGGAGGCTGAAACAGGAGGATCACATGTTTGAAGCCAGCCTCAGCAACTTAGTGAGACCATGTTTCCAAATAAAAAGTAAAATAGGTGTATTAGTCAGAATATTTTTTTATTGCGGTACTGGGGATTGAGCCCAGGGGCATTCTACCTCCAAGAGGGGTACTGGAGGTACTGTTGTACCCCCCAGTCCTATCTTTTATTCTTTATTTTCAAACAGGCTCTCACTAAATTGCAGAGGGCCTCACTAGTAGCTGAGGCTGGCCGTGAACCTGCAATCCTCCTATCTCAGCCTCCCAAATACTGGGATTACAAGAGTGTACCACCACACCTGGCATTAGTCACAATTTCACAGTTATAATCTAAAAGACTTGACCATGTAACTTAGAGGAAAGAAGATTTATTCACTCACAGTTTTAGGGTTCAGTCTATGTGAGGCTGGGGACCATGGATCTCAGGGCATGGTGGCGGGATGCAGAGCAAGGGAGAGTACAAAGCTTCACTCCTCACATCATGGAGTCCAAAGCAAGAGAGTTAGCAAGGGGAGGAGGAACCATATATAATCCCCAAGGTGTATAACCCCCAGGGACCCACCTTCTCCACACCCTCCCAGCCCAGGCTAACACCCATTGTAATGGATTTATCTGGGATTACAACCCTCATGACTCAATTATATCAACTCCAAACACCAATTTATGAGCTCTTCAAGGGGCCATTCTATATCTAACTATAACAATAGGCCTGGCATGCAGGGAGGTAGAATGCCTCTGGGTTCAATCCCCAATACCACAAAAAAAAAAACATAGAATTACAAAGGAAACCAATTATATTAAAATATGATTATCGAAATATTTTAAAATTCGAGGTACCGTAATACACTTGCCTCATTAATATATTAAATATCAAGATAGAATAGCAAATCTAATAACTACCACAATTTCAAAGTAATGATGAGTGTAAACACTATTTCAAGATATCTACAATAAGTATAAGGTGATATGCACATACCTGTGATTTCTATTGGTGACAAAGTCACTGACTAGTATTGCTACATATAAGACATTGGAGGTTACCAATAAATAGTAATCCAGACAGGTGGTGGCATTTGAGTTCTGAATTGATGAGTTTCTGGAGTGATTCAGGAACTCTTGCTGGGTTCTGAAGAACAAGACCAAGGCCTTGGAGTAGCTTGGTATTGGGCTGTGGGTGGCAGGTGGAGAACACCATCATTGGAAGGTCTGAAGCCCTAGCTGACTTACATGCAGCCTGGAACCAGAAAAGCTCTATAAGCAGATGTTGCAAGGGCATTCATTCATTCAAGAAGAATGACCTGCTGGGAACCAGGCGTAGAGTGGATGCTTCCTCTGCAACTTGGTCCTACCTTCAGATAGTCAAAAGTCAGTCATAAAACTCCAGAGAGTTTGCATTAATTCAAGAAAAAGCTGCTCATCCTGATTGGATTGACTTTCAAGACAGGGACATAGAGCCAGGTATTGTGGTACATGCTTGTGATCATAGTACTTGGGAAGCTGAGAAGGATTGCAGGTTTGAGGCCAGTCTCACAACTTAGTGAGACCCTTAGCAACTTAGCAAGACCCTGTTTCAAAAAATAAAATAGAGCTGGGGTTGTAGCTCAGAGGTAGAATGTCCCTGGGCTCAATCCCCAGTATCAAAAGAAAAAAGATGGTTGATTCTATATCTACTAATGTCACTGGTATTCTCAGTAATCTTGGCTGATTCACTGTGTGTGTGTGTGTGTGCGCGCGCGCACGTGTGTGTGTACACGCGTGAATGCCAACATATTTTCATAGACTTAATTTTTATAGCAGTTTTAGATTTACAGAAAAACTGAGAAGAGAGTTCCCATATACTCTGCATGCTATTTCCCCTATTATTAACATCTAATATTAGTATGGCACATTTTTTTCAATTAATGAACAAAGATGATACATTATAATTAAAATCTATACTCAGATTTCCTTAGTTTTCACTGAATGTTCTTTTTCTGTTTCAGGGTTACTACATTCCATTTAGTTATCTTGTTAGATTTTTCTTGACTGTAATGGTTTCTCAGACTTTCCTTGTTTTTTATCTTGACAGTTTCAAGGAGTACCCATCAGGTGTTTTGTAAAATGTCCCTCAATTGGGATTTGTCTGATTTTTTTCCCATTATTAGATCGAAGTCATGAGATGTGGGGAGGAGGATCACACAGGAAACAGAGGTAAAGCGCCATTACAATACATCATATCAATCATGCATACTATCAACTTGAGTTACCAGTTGATGTTGACCTGATCCCCTGACTGAGGTACAGTTGGTCAGGTTACTTTGTGGAAAAGTTGTTCTTTTTTTTCTCCTTTGACAATTCACTTTTTACATGTATGTATTAATCACTCCCGAGAAAATAATTTCCATTACACATGATAACCTACTTTATAGAAGCAAAGGTCTAGAAGAAATTTGAGGACATGGACTTGTCCAGTCTCTTGTCCCTATATCCAAGCTACAGATGAGTTTCTGGATTAAAAAAAAAGCAAGGGTGAAGGATTCTGAACTCAACAAATCAAGCTTCTACAGCTCAATCAATCAACAGTCAGGTAGAGTGTGCGAACCACATGAAAGCGGCTTAGATATGTGTCTAACTCCAAGGCGTTTATACCGACCTAAATCATTTCTGGAACAAGCTGGAATATTAGTAAATAAATACGTGGGTGGAGATACAAATGTCTGGATAAAATACAAGGCAGTGTAAACACGTGGGAGTCAGTATAAAAAAGTTATAGTGGTTATGAGCACAGTTTTTGGATTTGTAAAATCTAAGTTTACATTCTAGGCCCACTAAATTAAGACAGACAACTTTAGACAAGTCACTTAGCCTTTTGTATAAAACAGGAATAATTATACTCATTATTAAAAGATGTGCAATCAAATAATATATAGAAAGCATGTGACACATAGTAGGTCTTCAGTACATTGTAGCTATTATTAGTAGACAGGGAATAATTACATGAGTCCACTTTATTTTTTTGGTACTGGGATTTGAACCCAGGGACACTTTACCTCTGAGCTAAACCCCCAGCCCTTTTTTTTTTGAAACAGGGTCTCACCAAGTTGCTGAGGGTTTTGCTAAATTGCTGAGGCAGGCCTCCAACATAGGACCCTCCTGTTTCAGCCTCCCAAGTACTGAGATTACAGACGTGCACCACCGCACCCAGCCATGGTCCCACTTTGAGTCACTGTAAATTCAAGTCGGTCTGTTTTAGAAGGGTGGTCCTCTGCTGGAACTGCGTTTAGGGAAAATGCACCCGCTCTCGCTCTTGGTTTTCTTCCCACTTCCCACCTTCCCCCACTCCCTTCTTTCCTCCCTGTTTTCCCTGGGATTTCCTTACCTCCTTCCAGTTCTCCTAGACAGCCAGCTCCTTCACACCCTTCCCGCCTGCCAAGCCCCTTTGTTCCTCTGGCATTTCTGAAGCGGCAAAGCTGCTTAGTGACTGATAAGAACTCCTTCTCCCCCGGGTAGTCAGGGAGAGGCAGAGAACTGGCAGGAGTGGAGAAAATGTGTCCGTGTGCGGGACATGGATTCCTGCGTTTGTTTGTTTTGTTTTAAGTGGTTGCTTTGCTGATCCTATTACTGTAAAGGGTAATGATATTTGGGAATAAAAGTCTATGAATAAGTAATGATAATAGAAGTAAGAACTAGAGCTGTGGGATAGAAAGCTTGTGTTAAAAATAGTCTGTCATTTTCAACTCTGCCTACTAAGCCTTTTCCTTGACTGAAAGACACAGAGTGTGCTGCGGCAGGCCGCTGCGTCGGCCTGAAGAAAAACCTTGGTCCAGAGTAGAGCAACTCTGCTGTGGTCAGACCCCCTCTGTTGGGGTTCTCTGATGCAGGCAATGAAACTTTTCCCCATCCAAAGCCAAGTAACCAGAGCAAAAAAATGTAAAATGTATTAAGAACAGAAACTACAAACTGAGAACACCTTTGGATCTGCTTTGAGAACTTGATGTTTCTTGCCTGATTGTATACATTGTTCTGTAGCTGCTGTAACAAACAGGCCATCTGTGGTCCAATTAAAGCCTATAAACAAGGCTGAACCCGAAGGAAATATGAGAAGAGATTGCAGCTCAGGCTGAGAATTCAAACCATAGCATCTGAAGCATCGTGCATATCATTATCTAGAAGACTGGTCACACTGAAGTCCCGCAACCTCAGCATGAACGGCTGCCAAACCCTGATTCTAGTGAACTAAGAGGAAACAGACCATGCGCGCAGGACTTTGTACTCAAAACACCAGCCTCCAGTCCATGAAGACCAGATCCTTAGGGCTGCAAGCCAAGACATTACAACCGACGTGAGCAATCACTCTGGTGCCAATCGTGGCCTCGGATTTATTGTTCTAATGGCTAAGGTCACAGGCTAAGACGTTCTCCAGTGCCTGCTATTGAATGCAGACACCACAGCCCCTCCTGCTTCCCCCCATCAAACACCAGGAGTCTGTTAGGGCAGAACTGCACAAATGGGAAACACCCATCAAATGCAGCAGGAATATTAACTTCACTAGGAAGCCTTTATATGCCATTACTTTAGAAAGGATTCCTTGTTAGTCCTACCATTAAACAATTAAATTGTCAGAGATGAATTCTGTGCATGTGTGTGTGAGCTCGCCTGTGTGCGGGATGTGTAATTTCCTGCTCAGGTGATGTCTGCCGCAGGTTGTTTCTCTCTCTTTCTCTTTTTCTCTGTTTCTCCCTCTCCCTTCCCCCGCCCTCTCCCTCTCCATTTTCCCACCCTAATTGTGTGCCTTTCTCTTTACATTGTGGAAAATAAATGTATCTTCCCAATAGCATAAGCAGTTTTTGTTATGAACTTTCATATGCATGCACATTTTATACCCCTCTTAAGATAGCAACAGAAAGAAACCCTTGAAGGTAAATTTGTATCCCGTCATCCCCCTGCCAGACATGATTCCTTAGTTCCCCTTTCCCCATGCTAGTTATTGGCATAGTTCACTCTTTCTGTGTTGTGTACAGGGACATTGTATCAAGAGCTCCAAGTCAAGGCTCTTACCTACAGAGGAGAATGATTAGCAAATGCTACGTTTCCCTTATAATTTTATCCTAATCACAGCATTATGCTTTATAATACTGATTTATTTATCCTAGGTCTCTACCATACATGTTTGACCTATGAAAAACATGCTTGCAAAAAGCGGACACATTTCACTTAAGCTTACTTGTAATCATTTTAATAAAGAAAGAGCATGCCACTTAAATTGTGTGTGTGTGTGTGTGTGTGTGTGTGTGTAGTGCTGGAGATTGAACCCAGTAAGCATTCTATCTCTGAGCTATACCCCCAACCTGTTTTATTTTTATTTTTATTTTTTTTGTGGTACTGGGGATTGAACCCAGAGTCATTCTACCACCAGGCTACACCCCCAGCCCTATTTTTTGTTCTTTATTTTTGAAACAGGGTCTCACTAAGTTGCAGAGGGCCTCACTAAGTAGCTGAGGCTGGCCACGAACCTAGAATCCTCCTATCTCAGCCTCCCAAGTACTGGGATTACAAGTGTGCACCACCACACCCGGCTCTATTTTATTTTTTATTTGGAAACAGAGTCTCACTAAGTTGCTGAGAGCCACAGTAAATTGCTGAGGCTGATTTCAAACTGTCTCAACCTCCCAAGTATTGGGATTACAGGTGTGTACTACCACACCTGGCTTAAATTTGATAAATATAATTAGAACTACACAAATCTCTATACTTTTATCTTTTCTTTTTGTCTTTTCTGGCACTGGAGATTAAACCCAGGGGCATTCTACTTTTGAGCTACATCCCCAGCCCTATTTTATTTTTTATTTTGAAACAGGGTCTCACTAAGTTGCTGAGGGCCTCAGCTCTCAATTACTAGGACTACAGGTGTGCACCACCATGCCTAGCTTTGATACTTTTTTAAATATCTCAGATTATTACTTAGTTGGAATGTATTCTTGTCAGTTACCAAAACTCTTCTTTTTGGCTTTAATCTTATAAAAAAAGCTAATAGCAAAAATAGACTAGCCGTACATTAAGGTGTAAAGAAGCTGAAATTTCGCATGTATAAGGTGAAGAAAACACTGCCAATGTCTACATCCAGCTCCTGAAAGAACTATGTTGGGTTAATTCTCTATGTGCCAGTTCAACTATTAGGCTCTTAATAAATGCAGCTTTATTTATTATTGTGATGATATAGTATCACGGACTATGCTAATGTGTGCTAATCTTAAGCCTCATGAAATGTATAGCCTACCTGCTTTACCAATGAGGCATAGAGAAAAGAGAAGGGGTTTTTAATCAAATTATGAATAGCTACAATTTCTCCACAGACTGTCCCCTCTTTGGATCTTGTGCCCCTTGGCTTATATTTTTCTTTTAGCAAAATTATTTATTTTTGGAGCCTTCCACTGATGCATGGTGAAAATTATATTTAGGCTTACGCCATGGTACACACTGCTGTCCAGCTTTGGGCGCCCCCCTCCACAACCCTGCACAGCCTCACCCTGACCTCACCAAAATATGACCTCACTAAGTAGCTGAGGCTGGCTGTGAACCCTGATCCTCCTGTCTCCGCTTCCCAATTACTGGGATTACAAGCATGCACCACCGCACCCGGCTCAGCTTTTTTTTAAAAAAACAAGATCTCACTAAGTTGCTGAGGGTCTTGCTACACTGTTGAGGCTAGACTCAAACCTACTACCTCCTGACTCAGCTTCCCAAGTACTGGGATTGCAGATGTGGGCCACCATGCCTAGCTTAGGTTTTTGGACAAGAAAAAACTATATAAGCCCTTTTAACAAAAGAAAGGAAAAGGATATAGGATGGAAAAATCTTCCTGGAAGAAGGAAAATAGAAGCTAAAAAGGTGATATTCCTAGAAAACATCCATGTCACCATTGTGTGTATGTGTGTGTGTGTGTGTGTGTGTGTGTGTGTGTGTGTGTGTGTGTTGTACTGGGGATGGAACTCGGGGGTGTTCTACCTCTGAGCTACACCCCCAGCCCTATTTTTTATTGTTTATTTTGGGGTTTTTTTTTGGTACCTGGAATTGAACCCAGGGGCATTCTACCTCCGAGCTACACCCCTGGCCCTATTTTTTATCCTTTATTTTGAAACCGGGTCTCACGAAGTTGTGGAGGGCCTCACTAAGTAGCTGAGGCTGGCGAGAACCCAGATCCTCTGGTCTCCGCCTCCCAAGTACTGGGATTACAAGCATGCGCCACCACGCCCAGCTTATTGTTTATTTTGAAACAGGGTCTTACTAAATCATGGAAGGCCTCCTGTTGCTGAGGGTGGCCGTGAACCTGCGATCCTCCTATCTCAGCTTCCCGAGTACTAGGATTAAAATTGTGCACCAGCACGCCCAGCTTATGTCACCATTTTTTAATTTACTTATTATCTCAGTCCATTATGTAAAAAAAATCAAACCCAGCGGGCGTGGTGGTGCACGCTTGTAATCCCAGTACTTGGGGGGCTGAGACAGGAGGATCACTGGTTCGCTGCCAGCCTCAACCACCTGTGAAGCCCTCCACAACATAGTAAGACCCTGTTTCAAAATAAAGAACAAAATAGGGCTGGGGGTGTGGCTCGGAGGTAGAATGTCCCTGGGTTCATCTCCAGTACCACAAAATAATTACAAAAATTAAAAATAGAAAAATTTAAAAAATTAAGCCCAATCCACCCCCAGTGCACGTGCACATGTGTGCACACACACATTCACTACCTTTTGCTCAAATAACTCTTCTTCCACTTTCTGTGCTCCTGGCAGTAGCATTGCCATATTCCCAAAGAGGAAGACTTTGAAAGCTTAGAGTGGGCATCGATTCATCCAGTGCCCCTGTCTCTGGAGCACTCTTCTCTTACCCACAGTGGAATTACTGAATGCCATCCCTTCACCCCATGCAGAGTTCCCTTCCTCCTCCTCCTCTCTAGCTATCCAGGTCCCACCCAATGTCATGCCTAACTTAGAAATTTTTTAGAATTTTTTTTTTGTACTTGGGATTAAACATAGGGGCATTCTGCCTCTGAGCTATGCCCCTGGCCCTTTCTAAAAACTTTTTATTTTGAAACAGGGTCTTGCTGAGTTGTTGAGGGTCTCACTAAATTGTTGAGGCCATCCTCAAATCTGTGATCCTCCTGTCTCAACCTCTCAAGTACTGAGATTACAGGCATGTGCCACCACTCCAAGCTTCAATAGAAATTATTTAATTAAAAAAATTACCAAGACTGTTAGAATGTCTCTCTCCATTATAATTGGTATGTTTACTGTAAGCCTTTTCTCCGTATTCTGGACCATATATGTAATGAGATTTCCATTCAGAAATAATACTTATTGACTTGTATTACATCTGAAATCATGTCATTAAATATTAATTGCTTCGATTAAAGTTTTTGTAGCATTATGATACTCCCATTAAAATACAAGTATCCCTGAGAGAGATAACACTCCGAGCTCATTATCAATGATTTACATCTTTGCAGGGATTATTCCAGGATTATCTGATGAAATAAATCACTTTCCACCTGTGATGGTCCATAAGCAAATTCAGCCACATGCAGAAACACAGCATACAGCATAGCATATAACTTCTGACAGAAAGGAAAAGGACATAGGGTGGGAAATCTCAAATCTCCCTACAAAAGAGAAGGAAAATAGAAACCAAAAAGGTGGTATTCCCCCCAAAAATCCATGTGTCACTTTTTTAAAGTTCATTTATTTACTGTGTCTTGCTACCCAGGCAGTTAGGAGAGACTCCTGCTACCAAAACTCCACCACCCTATTCCAAATTTCCTCTTATAAATTTAAGCCAAAAGGGTCTTTGTACACTATTAAATACAGATATCCATGAAAGGCTTCACACATGAAGTCCAAAATGTTATTTTTACCTCTGAATAAATGCACTGGCCAGATTCTTTGAGATGCTAACCTAATTATTTTGTTCTTTGATTCTCCCAAAACACCTTCAATCATTTCATTTCATTTCCTAAGAATTCAACCTCAATATGTATTTTTTTTTTTTTTTTTGCGGTACCGGGGATTGAACGCAGGGGTGTTCTACCTCCGCGCTACACCCCCGGCCCTATTTTTTTATAATTTATTTTGAAACCGGGTCTCACAAAGTTGCGGAGGGCCTCACTAAGTAGAGAGAGAGAGAGAGAGAGAGAGAGAGAGAGCTGAGGCTGGCCGCGAACCCAGATCCTCCGGTCTCCGCCTCCCAAAGTACTGGGATTACAAGCGTGTGCCACCACACCCGGCTAACCTCAATATGTATTGATCATTTCAATCATTTCCTAAGATTTCAACCTCAATATGTATTGAAATAACTATATATTTTTATAATTGCCTCTCATATTCTATCTCCGCTATACCGGAATATTTGGACATCTCCACTTGTCTGTTTCATGAACAGGTCATAGTCTATAGACCCAGAACCAACACACCGTCTTCCTATCAAACCTATTTCTTCTCATTTGCATGGGTTCATTTGGTCACACGGTAATTCCACCAGTAACCTCAGAGCCATCTTCCACTCTTCTCTTCCCCACAATCAGTGATTATAGCCTAAAGATCGCAGCTCTGTGGCACCTCACACCTGTCTCCCTCATGAGACCACCACTCATGCAGACCAGCATTTCCCTCTCTAGGCTGCTGAAAGAGCTTCCCACCTAGTATTTCCAACACCACTCTCCACTGGACACAACACATCCTAAAGCTTGGCTTGGATCATGTCATTCTCCGGTTCAGAAACCTTTAATGCGCTCATTTCTCATTGAATTAAAATCAAACTCATCTTGTTTTTCAGTTTCTATTATGAAGTGGCTTCATCTACCTTCTGCTTTCACAAACTCTCTAGTAAAACTGGAAAACTCACTATTCTCTAAAAATGTCCTTTGCTTACCTGGGTGTGGCGACACACACCTATAATCCCAGTACTTGGGAGGCTGAGACAGGAGGATCGCAGGTTCAAAGCCAGCCTCAGCAACTTAGCAAGACCCTGTTTCCAAATTAAAAAAAAATAGGGCTGGGGGTGTAGCTCAGAGGTAGAATGCCCATGAGTTCAATTCCTGACACCCCCCCACAAAAAAAGCCCTTTGCTTTTCCACCCTATGTCCCTTTCCTCAAATTGTTTCCTCCACTCAAAATACTCTTCATTCATTCCCCATTTCCACCTATTGAGAGCCCCCTATCTTCAAGGTCAACCTCAGATTTTACTTTCTTAAATAACTTTTTTGGCTTCCTGTACTGGGATGTGATCACCCCACCATTAACCTCCCGTGGTATCTGCTATGCCCTGAATTACTAAGCAGTACCACTGCTTCTATGCTTGTCTTTGCTGCTCACCATATGGACAACTCCATAAGTCTAGGAACAGTGTCTTACTCATTTCTACTTCGCCTGCAGTGCCTAGCTTAATTCTTGCATATACAATGCATATCATTATCGAAGTCTTTCTGAGCAAGTTTTGAAGGAGGATGAGAAAGAAAGTGGAGGAGTTCCTGGCTTCTGCAAAGGTGGCTTTGCCAAGAAGTGACATTCTAGGGTCCTGGAGAGCAACTTTATGAACTTTTGTAATTTTGCTTAAGGCTGTAGCTTAGGACGATGATGGAGCTCTGTGTTGGCGGAAAGGAGGGCTGGTTCAGACAACCAGCATCCACTTGACCACCGGATGAACAAGAGGCTCAGGTAGGTAGGGCAGCATGAAACCACTGGGTGCCAAGGATCTTGGGAGTATCTTCAGATCCTGGAATGCTGCAGGCAGATGAGAGCCCTGGGTAGAAAATTCTAGCAGAGGCAAAAGAGTTGGTAATTAAACAAACTGCCCATTTCACCATTCTACATACACTTGAGTAGCTCTATTTTTGCCTTTTGGGGATTCTGTATGTCTTTGTCAACATTCTCACTATTATAATCCAAAACAACTGACCACACAACTTAAGAGGAAAGAAGATTTATTTGCTCACAGTTTTTTGGAAATTTCTGGGTTCAGTCCACGTGAGACTGGGGGTCTGTGGAGCTCAGGGCATGGAGGCGGGATACAAAGAGAAGGAGAGAGCAAGGGCTTTGCTCTCACATCATGGAAGCTGGAAGCAAGAAAGCAAGCAAGCAAGGAGATTCAAAGACAAAAGCACAGTCCCCAAGGCCACATCCCAGGAACCTACCTTCTCCAGCCACACCCCACCTGCCTAGGTTACCACCCAGTAAATTCATTACAATGGATTTATCTACTGATGAGATTACAACATTCATGACTTAATTATACCAACTATGAACATTCATACTTGAGCTCTTCGGGGGACGTTCTATATCTAACCATAACACTGTACATAAAGGAAATAAGTCAGCCAATTGCTCAATCAATTAACACATATTTATTGATTGTTTTTGGTGTGCTGGGTACTAATGATTTATACAGGAGTAAATAAAAGACATAAAAATACTTACCATTTGGACCTTACTTCCCAGCAGAAGGAGAGAAGTGATAAATAACATATATACATAAAATACAGAGCTTATGATCAATCTTTTGGATTAAATAAAAGCAGGATATAGGGACAAAATGTTAAAGTTTTAAGCAGAGTTGTCAGGGCTTGTTAAGAAGGTGAGATCTGAGCAACAATGTAGAAGAGGTCAGCACTGATCTGTGCAGCTATCTGGGGAAAGAGCATTGCACACAGAGGGAGCTGCCAGTGCTAATGTCCTGCGGTAAGCAAGACCTGGCATGTTGGAGGAACAGAAAAGAGACCAGAGGGGCTGAAGTATTTGGAGGCAGAGGAAGGTCAGAGAAATGCAGGAGACTCAACCTTATGGCCCATTACAAAGTTCTGGCTTTTACTTTGAGTACTAGTGGGGAACCTTAGGAAGAGTTGTAGCAAATACTGACATCAGTGGCTAGTAAGCCAAGATTGAACTTGAGAGAGGGCCAAAGATCGAAGCAGGGAGACCAGGAGGAGGGTATTGCAATAGCCCAAGTAAGAGATGGTGACGATGCTTGGACCATTGTATGGTAGTAGTGTATGAGAAGTGATCAGTCTAGAAAAAAAAGGTAGAGCCTTAAGGAATTTCTGATGTGTTAGATGTTGGGTATGGAGGGAAACAAAGTCAAGGATGTGTCAAAGATTTTTGCCTGGGCAACTATAAAAATGGCGATAATGTGGTTTATTAATAGAGAATAACAATGGCAGCATAGGTTGGGGGAGCAGAGACAATTGGGGGTTGAGTTTTAGATCTGTAAAGCTTGTGAAATCTACTTGACATCCAAATGGAGTTTGGAGGTCAGGAGAGTCTGGGCTGGGGATATAAATTTGGTTGTCATCAGAACATCGACAATATCTGAAGCCGAGAGACTGGATGAGCTGGATAGGGGAGTGGTGTAGAGCAGAGACAAGGTCAAAGGGCTGAGCTGGAGGCAGGCTGACATTGAGAGGTCACAGGAGAAATCAGCCAAAGACTTGGAAAGAACAACTAGTAAGGTAGGAGGCAAACCAGGAAGGTGTGTCGTCTGCAAGCCCTGGTGAAAGGTATTGGGAGGAGGAAGGATTGAGCAACTGTTTCAAATGCTGCTCACAGGTCAAGTAAGATGAGAACCAAGAAGTGACCTTTGGATTTAGTAACTGTGGAGGTGATGGGTGACAAGGACAGGAACAGTGTCAATGGAAAGTCTAATTGGAGAAGGTTTCAGAATGGGAGAAGAGGGATTAGAGAGATCGAGTATAGATGCCTCTTTTGGTTATGGAACAATTGCATTCTTTAAAAGCCAATCATTCAGATTTTTTATTAATTCACATGGGCTTTGTGTCCACAACAATCCGAATAAGTCGGATTTTACTTGCAAAATCTTCCTTTTCAATGAGAAAAAGATTTTGTGAAATGAATTCAGCAGTCGTAAGTTTGACACTCAGTTAACTAAAAACAATTGCTGCCTTCTGTGAATTTGCAGGTCCAAGTATTTTAAGTTTTACCATTGAACTTATCTCTTGGAGACACACACACACACACACACACACACCCCGCATATCATATCCCCAAATGATGATGTCATAGTTCTCAGTTGAATATTGTCGCCCATAAATAACATTCACTCATTCCAGACATTCACTATGGATTTAGTTCCTCTCTCGTGCCATAGTCACCACAAACCTTAAGTTTCAAAATGAGGTTTCTCATTCTTTAGATATTTGACTGCCTTTGCTACTTGTAGACACAGGTTTATGTTGTCAACAGTTGGGCATTGAATCTCCAAAAACATTAAGCTTGGGATTAAAAGTAGTCAGGGAAAGCTGACAGTAAAACACGCAAGCCTAACATATCTGAACAGGACGGGGTCAAGTTCCTACTCAGAACTACAAGGGTGCTGTGAAGTACAAAGATTTGATTCTTGTACTGTGATGTCATTTTGTTGAACTGTGAAAGCCGAGAGAGTCCTCTCCACCCAAGGGCAATGCCAATTTCCCAGAAGGCTCATTTCTCAGAGACAAAGCTCCAAAGTTGCCAATGCAGCCCATGCTCATTCCTAGTCTCATGTTATTTCTCAATTTTATGCTTAATTTGCTCCTTTTGGTTTTATGTATTTTGACACAGCCAAGTGTGTGTGTGGATTTCCCCATAGTCCTTTAAATGCTATAAAACTTTAATATAGGGAGATAAAAACAATAATAAGCCATGCCTCCAAGCCCTCACATTTAGTTCATTTGAGTTAGATTATAACCAGTTTTAGATCCTGATTTAGATTTTCAAGTACTTATCCTGCTTTGAATGCCCTTGTGTCTTTTCTTATCCTTCACCCCCCCACCCTGCCCCCAGTGGAAATTATATTCTACCCTTAACCTGGACATGCAACCCTTACTGATTGCAAAAAAAGGCATCTTTACAGTTCTTAAATCATCATGATAATGGCCTACATCATGCACGAGCCAATGCAATTTAATATGGTGTAGAATAAAGCCAAGATGGGTGCCCAATTCCCAATTTTAGGCATGCAACCCTGGAATGTCTTTTGGAAAAAATGAAATAATGCTCCTGGTAGTCTGTTGGGTTAGTTTGTTTTTTAGCATAATTGCCTTCTCCGGGCTTCCCGATACCCTTAAAATCTCTGAGTGTCTTTAATGTACAAAGTTCGACAAAAACACCTTCAAAATAGATTAGTTCTAATTATGCTTAATATTTGCTGCTTTATTGAATAAGCAATATTTTCTTTAAAAATAAAAAAGGGAATTCACTTAACTGCATGTCAGTCACCCAAATTTTAAGTGTATAAATTAAATGGAAAACATTTATTACACAAATTTAATTACAATTCTAAGAAATAAACATGCAAATGAGATAGAGTTCAATTTGCAGATGCTAATCCTCATCCTTGATCTTGTTCCTTTCCTCTGAGACTTCAGTCAGTGCATCTCCTTGATTCCTAGGGAGCCAGGCAGCCAGAGGTTTGGCTTTTCACAGTTGGAGGATCACTGTTTTAAAGAAGTGTTATATTTAGCACATCTGGCATAGTAGCAGTAAACAAATACGATAGTCTTTGTAACACTTTTGAGCAGGTGCCCCCCCCATTTTATTAGGTCTATGCCTTCCAAGCCTCTGCGTTCATTACACCTGAAATGACCCATCTCGACTATGGAGGGGTCCCTAGATACAAGTTATGAATTAATGTTTCAAAAAAAAAAAGAAAAAAACTCCAATTGAGTCCAGTGTAGGAGAAAATCACTATTTGCAAAATAATGTGGTTCTGGGGCTTAAATTACATTCTCTTGACCAAGGACAACCTCCTTTATTACTTTTTTATTTCCTGGAGGTTTTCCCCGGAGGCTCCCCACCCAGAAAGAGTTGCCAATTCAAGTTGCAGCAGATTCCAGGTTGCTTTTTTATACATATGCAGCTCAGGAGGGGAACGAGCGGGGGCGGGCGGCGAGCGGAATAACTGCTTGGTCCTGCTCAGACATCTGTTTCTCATCTCCGTTCGCTGTGGCAAAGGAGAAGAAAGTCTTTTGCAAAGGGTGGGAAAGGCATGGGTTTTTTTTTTTTAATCACACGCACGCACAACAACAACAAAACTAAACCAAATAAAAAAAGAC
>PVJS01001990.1:38983-89826 GCA_004027185.1 Glis glis
GGGGGGGGGGGGGGGGGGGGGTGAGGGGAAGGCGCCCCGTGTGCTGCCGGAGGAGCGGCGGCGGCGGCGGGAGCGGAGGGAGGAGGAGGGAGCGAGAGCGGGCGCGCTTGTCATGTTCCCTCTCTCACCCTGGGGGCATCCTGCAGAACCTCTCCTCGGAAATCCACCGGGAAATGGCAAACAGGATTGACGGGTTTCACACGCTCCTCGCTAGACAGAGCCGCTCATTACCATAACCGTCTGCAGCGACGGCGGCGCAGCCCATCGCGGCGGCGGGACCTGCCCGGACCCTCGCCCGCCGCGCAGAGCGGCCACCGCGGACCGGGCCGCCGGGTCGGGCCGGGACCGGGACCGGGACCGGGACCGGCGGGCGTGCGCACGGCGGCCGGGGGCGCGGAGCCCGGAGCGGACCGGCGGCAGCTCCCGCGCTGACCCCGCGGTAAGACCGGGCTGGGGGGCGGTGCGGGCGGGCTCGGGGCTCCCGCCGTGCGGCCCCCGCCGCCGGGGCTGCGCCGGGGTCCCCGACACACTCGCGGCGGCCGAGGCGGGCGGGCTTCTCCCCGGCCAGCGCGCGCCGCGGGGCCCTTTCTCCAGGGCGGGAACCGCCGCCTCCTCCCGTGCTGCTCGGGCGCCGACCCCAGGGCTGGGCGGACCGCGACTCCGGCGAGCCCCCGGGTCCTCGGCGACAGCTTAGTCCGGCATCCTCGGGTCCGCGAGAGGCGCCCCAGGGCAGGACGCCGCGGGCACTCGGCAGGTGGGGAGGGAGGGGTTATGGATGTCAGGAGCGCGCCTTTGCAAGAAAAAGCAATAGCTGCGGGAGGCGACACCTTCTGTCCCCCGCCACCTCCGCCCCCGCGCCCTCCTCCCCGGCAGCCGAGCCGCGCTGCGGGCGGCGGCGGCTCCTCTGTCCTCAGCTCACCTCCCCGGCGGGCTGAAGCTGCTGCCCGCCGGGTCCACGCCTCCGCCTCTCTCCTCCCTTCCTCTCCTCCCGCCTCCTCGGCCCTAGCAACTTTCTCAAGTGCCCAGCGGCGGCCGCGGACGCGGGGTGGGGAGAGGCGGCCCCCGGGTCCGAGGATGCGCGGCGGGTGCAGGGCGGCCGGTGCCTCCCGCGCTCTGCGCCGCTCGGCGGGCGAGGGAGCCAGGGCCGGGCGGGCATCTGCGGCGGGCTGGAGCGCGGCGCCCCGGCCAGCCTCGCCAGAGCCCTGCCAGCCGCTGTGAGTCATTTCCTTGGAATCCTACCTTTGGTGTTTATTTCCCTTAGAAGGAAACTTGGTTGAAAAAGAAAGAAAGAGAAAGAAAGAATAATAATAGCTCTTATTCTGGACAAGAGGCTCTGGGCTGCTGCACCGTGGAGAGACAACTTGCCTTTGTTCCCTGGTACTTGAGTGTTTACTTTCTCCTGCGGCAGGCGGCTGGCCAGGCGCTGCCGCTTCTCCAGGAAAGAGACTCGGGGGCTTTTCGGCACCAACCCCCGGGGGTGTGTCTGTGCAGGAACCAGGAGCGGTCGGTGGCTGCCACCCGCCGGCAGGGGATTGGCCCGCCAAACCTCAGACCCCCCCCTCCGCGCCCCCCACACCGCTTGATAGAGCTGTGGAGAGCCAGCCTGAAGACTGCCCCCCAGGAAACTCCCCCTTGACCTCTTTTGGCCCAGCACCCACATTCCCAGCCCCAGGGCCCAACCTGAAGCTCTTGGCCTTCTGGGACTGCAGCTGAGAAATGGACTTCCCAGGACAGACAGGTGTACTGCAAGGACCCGCAGAAAAGGGTCATCTGTCTAGAAGGGTCCAAGGATTTCGTTCTGCCTATCCAGCCCCCTCCGCCAGCAGCAGCAGCCAGATGAGCTGTTGAGATCTTGTTAGAGACCATGTCAGGGTCAGGGGCTTAATTCCTCCTAACAGAACATTTAAGACTGACAGTGTCAAGGGTGCATTGGAAATGCCTGCCCTTCACCTCCCTGCCCTTCAGTGTTGAAATTAGCTTCTAACTGCTATAATGCTCTTAATAAGATGTTTTCTAACGTGCAGTGGCATATGGGAGGAGGGGTGGGCAAAGCATGACCCGGAGCCCCTGTTAGATACAAGATGCCACTGGATCCAGAGCTACTCTGTTCTGTGCCAGCCATTCCTCTTAGCATCATAATGAAGGAGAGAACAATCACAGTTCATCTGGAAAAGCCAAATTGTATAGACATGCCTGGTAACTTTACTATGAGCATCGCTAGAAACGTGTGACATTTTAGCCCCAGCCTTCTGTGGATGCTTGAGGGAGGTCATTCCACTACATCCACTTGGGTGACAAAACAGACACGCAGCAGCCTGAGGATGCAGAGTTAGGACTTTTTAATTTTCTAAACCCATGCTCAGACAAAATGCACTTTAACACCCTCCTTTTGAATCCCCTCACTTCTAACGTTAGAAAAACACAATTTGCCATATTTTACATCTTTGTGGCTATATTTAATATTAATAGCACATACATTTGTGTATATGAACTTCTGAATTCCATAGCAGAATTACAATAAAAATCTCATACAGAGAATTATGAGTCTGGCTCTGTACACATACTACAAATAAAGATTCTTATTAAACATTGGGGTTGGTGCTATACAGTTCAATGTTTTGTGAACATTAAACTTGCCTTGTTAATTTGTTAACATCCAGTGTAAATTCTAAATAGGCTAGGAAGACTTGGTTGCACAATCTCCTCCCTGCTCCCAAATAATCCCAACTCATTCATGTTTTATGCAGATTTACATAAATCACTTGCAGAACTCAGCTTCTCTTGTTGAAGATTTTGTGTGCAACAGTTTCCAATTCAGAAAAGAAAAACTTACTGAAATTAGATGTTGTAAACAAAAGAAACAGCCAAGATAAAAACTATTATGCCACATGTCAAGTTCAAATGCAAAATGATGAAATTTCATATTCTGGAAACAATACTAACGGTTAAATAGAAACACTGAAATTCTTAAGAACCAAAAAAGCTACTCCCCCAAAGTTATTAAAATATAAACAAACTCTCACTAACATAAAACATCACAGGGCCCATTAATGTCCGATTAAACAAAGGTAATTGCTGCTAGAAGGCTGCAAAAATTATTTTTTCCTTAAGGGGCATGGGTTTGTCAACCTGTTTTTGTTTATATGTAATAAAAGTTATACCAGGCAAAAGGCTTGGATCTTTTTTCCCAGAATCCAGCACAAAAAAATGAGTGTAAATTTCAAGCTGGAAAATATTATTGTTCAATAAGGGAAGGATACTAGTTCTGATAAAAAGCTATGATTTGTGAGCTCTTGGCAATAGCATTTGCTGATAGGATTGTCTCTTAGAATAGTTTAAGAAATTGGACCATTTCATGAGAGGCTTCCAGGGAATAAAGTATCGCGAGGTTTGAGACCTTGCTTGGATGTGGGGTTTGATCGGTAATGACAGAACGGCTTAGTTTGTTAAATGAATGGAAGCTAAATTTCTTGGTTGATGACTCAAAGAGAAAAATAAATGACTTGTCCCACCACTTCTTGATAATTTTTGAACCTCTTTTTTTCTCTCTCTCTTATAATAATAAGGCTCTCTAATAAGTCCTTGCTGATGTCTCTTTGGAGGTCATTTTGAAAGAGAATGAGGTTAGGTTTAGCAGCCCAAATCGGCCAGGTCCTAATTCCACCCACTGACCTGGATACGTTTCCTGCCTTCAGTGGGGTTGGGACTGACTTTGAGAACTCAGAGAGAAGCCTAATGAAAGAGGCCACCGCTGCCAAGAGCTGCTCTGTTAGCCAGAAGGACTTTGTCACTTTAATGAAGCTGTTTCCCCTTACCCTGATCTTTTCCTCCTTTTACCTGGAAGTGGCCCCTGGTTATAATAGTCTCCCACGAGACAATGCTGGATTCACTCTTTCCCCAAACATTACAAGCTGTATAATTTGGAAAAGAAAGAAAGAACTAGACCCTTAGTGTATACTTGAAAGACAATCAATCTTCAGAAAGCAAGCCTGACAGCTCTTGTGTGACAGTTCTTTAAACCACAGAGTGAGTGGAGGTTTGGGTCTCTTACAGGAATTGGCAGTTAACAAGGCACGGAGGTTGCTGTGCTGTCACCAAGGGTCTACGGCCCCTGGGTCTTTTGGCTTTAATATCAGACTCTCTTCTCCCTTCAACTTACTCTTGACCCTACTTTGAACCCTGTGTAGGACCAAGAGAAAACACAGTACCTATAAAAGTAGCCCCACTCCTGAGTTTTGGGGCCCAGAGAGTGCCACAGAGCAGAGACACCCCCATCTTCCTGCAGTCCCCAGGGAAGGGCGTGAACTGCAGAGAAGGGCAGTGATGTGTTGGCTCTTGGAAAGTTCCTGCCTTGTGTCTGGGCTCTGCAGTGTAAGGAGTTGCTGTGGCCCCGGAGCCCTGGCTCCTGTTTAATATTCTGCCTGCTCCGTTGATGTTGTGCTTGGCTCCTGTGGGACTGCAACTCATGGCTGGGAACTGGAGCCAATTTTCTGTCTTCATCTCACAGTGTTGTGACTGGAGGCAGATCCAGTTCAGGCCGATCAGGGCTGGTGGAAACAACTACCAAGCGTCTCTGTCTGCTTTGCCTTGGAAGGAGAAAGTGGAGGGAACCCCAGCATGTTGTAGAGGAACTGGCCTATGGAAACGAGAGGAGGAGGGGACAGGGGCAGCAGGACAGGCTGAACCTGGGAGCATCAGTTGGGATTACGGTGGAGATTTCTGCCTCCCCCGCTCTTTTCTTTTGATTGATTAGCAGATTTCATCAAAGGCGACTCCCGGGGGACTGACTAGAAAATTGATTTTTGCCTTATTAATAGAAAGGAAGCGCAAGGGTTTGGCCCTGCCTCTTAGCGGCACATTTTTTGTGTGAGAAGGTCAGGAGGAAAATGTATTTAGGAGGCAAAGCAGCTGTCTGGAAGAGGGCTGAGGGGAATCAGAGAACAATAAGAAATGGGGTTTTAAAGATCCGCCCCTGAAATGCAGATTGCTGAACACAGAGGCTGGGCTCAGAGCAGCAAGAGTTTACTGAGGTTTTCTTGGAAAAATAATCAGATGGTTCAGGGTGAAGGGGAGGACGGGGAAGTAAAAGTTTCCCCAAGCAAAGGAAGGAAGGTGCCAAGGCCATCCGCTAGCTTGCTCTTGATGAGGGCTGTTTTCCTTTTTTCTTATTCTTTTCCAGATCTGAGGCTGTCAGAGATGACTCTGGTTCTGTCCATGAATAGATTCTGTGAGCCCATTGTCTCGGAAGGAGCTGCTGAAATTGCCGGGTACCAAACACTATGGGAAGCTGACAGCTACCGAGGCCCGAGCCCCCCAGGGCCAGCACAGGCTCCTTTGCAGGGAGACCGGGGAGCTGGTCCCCCTCTGGCAGGTATTGCCTTTGACCTTCAGCTTCTGCCCTCTGCAGCCAGACTGGTAGACAGATGGAGGCGGTGTCTGGGATGCCCTTCTGAGCCATAGCTGATGTTCCAGGGCTGCCTGTGCGCCTCTCATAAGCAAGCCCAGGGCCCCTGGGAGAGGACCAGAGGTGGCCTTTAAATTGCATTCAAACCTGCATCTGTCTCTGCTGCTGCTTGCACATAAGACATGCGTCTGTGTTTTTCAGAGAACCAAACCAAATATTGACACTTTGAGTTTGGATTCTGGTTTTCAATCCTGTGGACTGTAGGGTTCTCTCAGAGCGACACAAGCCCTGGTGGGCTCGGCAATGAAATCTTTATCCCATGAGACATAAAGGAATCTGCACTTTGGACCAGCAGCTGTGTACCTCTTCTCTTTCTGGAGCACACAATTGGCTTTGGTATTGTAGGAGAAAAAAATTAAGCCAAGAAAATAGAAGTCTGTTTTTCCTGATTCTTTATAGTCTAAGATAAGTTCCTTTGGATTTTTGTGTAACACTGGCTTTTTATTTTTTTAAAAGATTAAAACATACAACAAGACTTCAGGGAAGTTTATTTCGCTAAAAAGGATTAAAAGCTATGGTCTTTGGCCCTAATTTATTATAGTTGCCATGTGACATTTTTGAACAAAAAGGACTTTAGTTATCCAAAATTTAAATTACATATTTAAATTTTGTATTTTAAAAGAAGAAATGCTAGAGCTCTAGTGTGCACATAACCATGTGTTTACTAACCTAGAGCCAATAATAGTTTAAAGTAGTTTGGTTACCAGTGGTTCCAGTTAAAGATGAACAGTGATTTTTTTTTTTGTTATCTGGATTTAATGAAACTATTTGAATAAATATGAATATTATTTCAGAGTTGTTAAGCTCCTCCTGTTTGTGAGTTTTGCTGTTTACCTATGTGTAGAATTAAGATTCTAAGTGTTTAGTAAATGTTAAACGATGTCATTTTTCTGTAAAATTGCCTAGAAGCCCTTGCCTCAGAGGATTCATATGATAGCAACTATTAAGACAAATGTTTATTTTTAATCACCACATGTACGGACAGAGATGTAGCCAAGTTATCCTCTAGAAGAAAAGGAAATGAAAGTATTTTGTTTGGAGAACTTCTGGCAAACCGCATGTCATTTGTCATATCTGATTTATTACCACAGGATCACATTACAGGGGAATTTCCAATCCTATAACACCCAAGATCACATACTTTAAGAGGAAGTATGTGGAAGAAGAGGATTTTCACCCACCACTCAGCAGCTGTAGCCATAAAGTATGTTTTTTTTAATAGTCATTATTTTTATTAAGAGTTTAAGATACTTAGTAACAGTTGCTTGATTCCTTTCCAGAAATTACATTGTTTCACCCAAGCAATGAAAATGAGCCACTTCTCTGTAGGCCCACATTAATCGCTGTCACTTTTTTTTTGGGGGGGGGGGTCCTGTTATTCTTCACGAGTACTTAAAGAGAGAGCCAGAAGGAGATCTTCTACCCAGAAATAACAAAGTTATATAATGCAATGAACATCTTTTTACGTATGATTTAATATTTCTCAAGTTGCATTAAGGATTAGAGTTGGTTATGACTGCTCTGCACTTTCATGTGCCAAGAAAGGCGTTTGTTCTGTCCTGACATGCTGTCCCCAGTCTGAGCTCTGCCTCTGGTGGCCCAGGCTACTTCTGTGTGTGCCCACATAGGAGGGGTTACCCTGGGCTTTTCCTGACCTCTTAGGAGTAGACTCACCATCTCTTGAATGTGTGTGTGTGTGTAATGCAAATGTGCCCTTCACTATACATTCATTACATACATTAAGTTTGTTGAAATGTAGATTTCATTCCCAGGAAAAGACCAAATCTAACTTTTTTGCACATACACCAAGACAATAATAAAATAGGAAAAGTGCACAGGATCATGGAATTAGGCATCTAAACTTTTGAAATACCATATCTTTTTTCTATATGGTAATCTTCCTTCAGAAAAACCCTCTGCTGATTTAATCAAGGAGGGTACACAGCCCCAGACTATCCTTGTCTCAAATGCAGAGCGGGTTTCCAGTGCAGCTTGTTCTCTGCCTCCTCTTGCCCTCCCCAGCCCCATCCTTTAGATGCTGCTTCTGCCCTGCTCTTAAAAAGACACTAGCAGGTATTGGCAGGTGTTGAGCTTTTCCCTGTGTAGTCCCTGTCTCTGCCTTTGGTCAGTCTGGTCTGGTTTAATTCGCAGCTCCTTAAGTTATGCCACCAGTTTGCTGTTTTATGACCTAGAAGCACTGACCCCCAGGACAGTGGCTGTTTAATCCCTTTTTAGTTTCTGTGTTGTGGTTGTAGCCATTTTCCAGTTGCTACTGGATTTGCACCAACCATCACACTGTGGTGTGTCACACCGCTCAGGAATGAGTCCTCTCATCTCCTCTCTGCATGCCTTTTCCTGCCAGGCCTTTAAAGGAAGCCTACTTTGGTCCCTCAGTTGACAGATCCTGTCCAGGTCTGAGCCTCATTAATTATTGTCATTCTCTTATCAAGCAAGAATAATTGCAAGTATGAAGCCCAAAGGATTAAAAGAAGGACAGCCACAAGTGCCTCTTGATGCTTCTTGATGGCTAGATCAGACTTTGAAGTATACCCATTATGACCTGTATCTTGACATCTTTTTAAAGACGTGTATTGGTGTGCAATACAGGAATGTGCATGTCTGCATGTGTATTGGTAGACTCACAGACAAAGAGTACAAGTCGGGTACAGCTTGATGAGTTTCACCCATGAACCTACCCATGCCACTAAGATCCAGGCCAAGAACCAGAGTGCAACCAGCACCCAGCAGGCTCCCTCATGTCTGCTTCTAATTGTTCCTTCTTTGCCCCCAAAGCTGCTGCTCTCCTGACGTCTAACAGCTTAGATTAGCTGTGTATTTCAGCATCTCCCTCACTGGGCCATAAAAGATAGAATAACCTGAATGACCTGGCCTGTCCCCACTGAGGTCTACACTGTGGCTGAATTCCCTGGTGCTGACCACACCAGTGAGTCAGGAAGTGAGGGGGCACTCTTGACCCCACCTGCAGTACTGGGGTCAGCCTCTCTAAATGCATTGGGGAAAATAAAAGCACAGCATTCCCAGACCCAAACACTGCCAAGAAAGAAATAGGCAGCGATGAGAAAAATCTCATCTATGATCCATTTCCTAAGCTTTCTCTTTCCTTTCTTCAATTTTTAGACCATCTCGATTTTTGAGGAACGAGCCCACATCCTTTACATGTCCTTAGAAAAGCTGAAGTTTATCGATGATCCGGAAGTGTACCTCCGAAGATCTGTCCTTATCAACAACTTGATGAAGAGGATCCATGGGGAGATCATCATGCAGAATAACTGGTGCTTCCCAGCCTGCTCCTTCAGCGGCACCTCTGCCCAAGAGTGGTTCATGGCTCAAGACTGTCCCTACCGGAAGCGACCCCGGATGGCCAAAGAGGAGTGTGAAAAGTTCCACACCTGCTGCTTTTACCAGGAATGTGGCGGTCATTACCTAAATTTACCCCTTTCGGTCAATGCTAGTGTCGGAAGTGCCTCCTCTTCCTCTTCCTCCTCATCTTCCTCTTCCTCTCCCCCTCTGCCTTTGCCGAGTTGTTCCCACCAGGTGGATTTTGACGTAGGTGGTGCACCTATTTACAAGAGTGAAGGCCAGATACCTGCCAATGAAATCTTTGTTACTAATGTCAGGTCACTCGGTGTTCAGGAAAAGGCCAAATTAAGTGATGAGAAAGCAAATAATGACGCCAACAGAGATGGTGACCCCCTTAGCCATGAACCTGTGGGAAATGACCTTGATTTTGAGTGCAAAGGCCAATTTTATGATTATTTTGAGACTGGATATAATGAAAAGAACAATGTAAGTGAGTCTTGGAAAAAGTCTTTAAGGAAAAAGGAGACTTCACCAAGTAACAAACTGTGCTGCAGCAAAGGAAGTAAAATATGAGCCATCTTCTCACCGAAACTTGGAAGCATGTGCAGCATGATCAATTAGCTCTCATAAATTTTATTTTGAATGGATTTTATAGTTTTGTACAACTGATAAAATTATGCCATGAACATGCCGTGTCGTTTTAATGCCTGGAGAGCAGATTGCATAAAACATCTGTATAGTAGGCATCAGAAAGATACTTATAAATGTGGTGATTTTACCATGAAAACAGTCCATTTAATGCTTCAAAGTATATCTTAGTTTTCTTACAAAAGAAAAAAAAAAAGACCAGTAGATTAGATTGGGGAACTATATGCCCTTGTAATATTTCCATAGCCCGCCATGGAGCCACTCACTAGCTAAGAAAATTCCATGTTTGCCAGTTAATTAGGTAGTTATTTGGTAAGCAAATCAATATAACCAGCAAAAGATATCTGCTTCTTCAATATGATACAGTATTTTTTTTTTCTGAATAAAAGACTAAAGACAGGGAGCTAGATGAAATGGCTTCATGGTGCTGTTAAGTATTTGTATTTAACAGTCTCTGTGTGACAGATGAGTATAGGATGTAACGTACTGAAACACCTGTCTAGGGGCAGCAATCAACACCTCGGAGAGGGTGTTCCCTGCAAGTTCCCAGCTTGCCTGTGATGGGTGATGAAGCTTTTAGGGAGGTGGTACACAGGGCGATTTTTGGTGCCTTACTTTATCTTAATTTTTGCCAATGTGAAAATTAAGGATAAATCAGAGTTACAGCAGGGATTTAACACACAGGAATTAAAAAAAATAAAACACAGGGTGGATCCATATGGTTTGGAAACTGTTAACTTTGAACTATTGCATTCAACTTTTGATTCAACATCTCTATTCTTCCTTTATTTTTGATACCCAGTTGCTTGGGGTTTGGCATTTTTGGATAGGGATGGAGGAGACAATAGAGAGAGATGTTAGGAACCAGCACTAGCTGCTTTGAGCTGTTTTATGGCAACGGTCAGTCTGTTGCTGAGGTCTGGGTTTTCTGGGTTTTGGGTTATTTTGTTTTGTTTTGTTTTCTTGTCCAATGAAGTTCATGAACCCGTGGCATGCATTATACTTTAATCTGTTTTGCATCATTTCACTTGTTTAGATTATAAAAGCATGTGATTTTTTATATATGACTTTTGCTGTTGATTAAGAAGCACAATGTTAATAAATGACGTGGTGATCAATAAGGCTTATCTTAAAGAATGTAAAGATTTCAGTTTTTGGAAAGTTATTTTGGAGAAATGGGGTTTTGTCTGTAATCAGTAATACCTTCTCGATGATGTCTGGAATTTGTACATTTGCAAAAGTGTTCAGGGCGACCCTCTGACCACCTTCCTTTCAGTCAACTCCTCCTGCTAAACTATTCCCATTGCTGAGGTTGCTAAATGATGTGAACCTCTTTAAACATTACTTCATAGGAACCAAATGCCAAATGCAGGAAACAAGTAAGTCCCCCCCAATTTCTCCAAGATAAAGCTTTTTTATTATTGCTATTAATATTAAATATAGGTCTCATTCATACAGTGTATGAGTTGGATCATTTGGACAATTGTCCACAAGGACCAATTTTTAAAACATGTTCTTGTGTTATAGCTAAATAGTCTAGTAATGTTTTGTCCTTTATTTTCAATATTTGATAAACATTTGATGTTGAAAATTTAGATGATAGATGCTTGTATATGAATGTGTTGTAATAAAGTGAGGTTTTCTTGAAATATTTATTAAAATGATCAAAATTCATTAAGCTGTTTATTTTATGTTAATGGCAATTGGCTATGTTTCTCTTCTCCACTATTCTTGCTCCTTTAAAAAACTCAAAATATCTAGAAGATGTAGTGGGCAATGGCCACACAGGAGTTTTTAAATTAAAGAAAACTTTGAGGCCAATGTTTTAGAATACTCCTAGTTTGTAGGTTTAGATTTCTGTTGATTAAGAAGCACAGTGTTAATGTTGTGATCAGTAAGGCTATATCTTAAAGAATGTAAAGATTTTTGTTTTGGGAAAGTTTCTGGAAAAAAAATTGTATTACATGAAGCCGTAAATACTGAACCCTAGCTGATTCCTTTATGAAATGTCAAATTGTTAAGATCACCTATATGTAAATGGTCATAACAGCTACAGATTATTGCTAGTAGTATTCCATATGATTCTGTATTAATGTTATTCTTAGTAGCTAATATTTTATTTGATAAAGGGGGAAAGCTAGTTAAAAGCTAATTAATTTGTCAGATGTAGTATTCTTATTATAGTATCTCATGGAGATTTAAATATGAAAGAAAGGACTTATCCTTTTGCTTTCTAAAAAGCCCCCACCATTACCAGATAATGAGTTCTTGATGGCCAAAGTTGTAAAGTGAAGGAGTTGGTGATTTTTGGTCTGTTCAGTGGAACCCACTAGAACTACTTCTTTTCAGGACAAGTGGTGCCGTTGAATACGGCAACATAAAAATCTGTTATTGTTAGTCAGCAGGGCTTTTTCCCTAGGAAATTTTCAGAATATTAAAAGAAATTCCTTTTCTTTACCAAAAAATAATAATCCCTAAATACCTATCCAAATTACAAAATTTTTTTCCTGTCATTAGCATGAGAGCTCAAGGACCTCCTACATGGGCTCCTGTGTACCCAGCATCATAACTTCTATTTAAGAGACACTAAATTGGATTTCCCCAGAGTGGCCAAAGCTCCCCTTCACAGTAAGTTAAATCCATCATGGGAGACTTGGAAAAGCTGAGACACGCACCATCCCATGCTACTGTCTACCCGCGTGGAAGTAGCACCTTCTCTCATGCTTCAAGGAAAATCTAATATAGCAGAATCCAGACATTTGAAAGGTCAGGGAAGTCTTCACTGAAGAAAGTCACCCTGCTCTTCCAGAGAGTCCTTTATTGCTACTCTGGCAGCGTCTAGGTGCATGTGCTTAGCCAAATTTCTGGCCCTTCCTTTCCAAAAGTGGGTGATTGTAGAAAATGGTCTGGCAAAGGCACTTTAAAAGGGCAGAGGTATTATTATATGCTTCTACTCTTAAAGTCCTATTCTATACTTTACCTCAAAAGCATCCTAGGACAGATTACAGGAACAGGGGACATGGGAGGAAGGTAGGAAAACTCAAAAGCAGCAGAAGCCAGTATTTGATGCCCAGTCAATACTTAGAACAAAGCATCTTTGGCATGATCTCTTAAGGCACTAGAAATTTAGAACATTTTACATGCTACTTTGTTAAATGCTGAAGCCAGTGAATGAAAGTATGTATTTTTAAGGCTCATTGTTAACTCCATCAAAGAATGGCCACCCTCCATCCAATCATGAACTTGTATTACAGTTTCACTTGATTACTTCGGATTTGTGGACAAAGAGGACATGGGCTTTAAAGGAGACTCCAACTGGAGAGTAAATATCAGACAAGGATGTAAGAATTCTTATGTGATGCAGCCAGACTTTTATATCCCTCGAACAAATTGAGAGCAGGAAATGTTTTTGGGAGTAATTAGTTGTTCAAACCCATGCTTATGACAGCCCCTTAAATTTGAAGTCATTTCATTTGTAGCGAAGGTTATCACATCCGTACCAGTTTCATTAGGCCTTTTCAAAGACAAGAATTCAGGATGGCATTAAACTGACAGATTAAACTAGATGCAGAACTATCCCATAAAGAGAAGAATGAAATCACTATTAAGTAAAAAAGAGACAATGTATGATTTCTAGTAATTCACTTTAAGATTGCTGTGTTTTGATTCTGTGGTTTAAAATAAATGCATTAAGGATCTTTTAAGTTACTACAAGATGCCTTGGTTGCTTTCTTAGAGTTTTATAGTGCGTAAACAAGGTGTATTCTCCACATAGCTAAAACTTCTCTACCTTATGTGATAGAGCTACATGATCTGGGGTGAAACAGCTACTAGTTTAGAGATTGTTTCCAGCCCTGGGTTCATGCCATATTTTTGCTGGGAGAACTCACTTAGGAGAAGCACTTGCAAAGATGTAAGTTATGAACACTTGAATCTCGCATCCTGCCATAAAGTGCATCAGCAAGTGGGTTTAATAAAACATGCTGTTTAAAATAGTCTGTAATTTCCTGTTTCTGCATTTCTCTTCAGTATCTGTGACAGGCTGAAGAACGATGACTAAACGGAGGGAATTTACACAAGCTAGTCTGGTGGTGTTTGCAAACCATCGCCATGAGCTTCTTCTCTGGTAAACAGTTCTCTGGTGGGCTGTCTATGATTGTTTTTTATTCCTTGGTGTTCATCCAATTTGTTAATTTTGAAAATGCAAACCACTTATTCATTGCCTGGAAACACCTGCTTTTGACCACAGTGAAACTAATAGAAAGTATGGAGATGTATTAATCATTTCTCATGAAATTTCACATAGTTCTCAATCCCATTTTATAACGATTCCCTTGATTTAAAGTGATAAAAAGTCTTATAAAGTGTCTTACCTTGGGGGGAGAACACACAGGAAATAAATTGTGATCTTGCCTCCCAACCAAGATCCCCAAGACAATGGGCAAATATCAGAACTTTGAGGGAAGGGGGCCCAGTGTATTCTTTGGCCTGTGCTGCCCAGACTAGGCCAGACTCCAGTGGGCACGGCTACCACCCAGGTCATTCCAGGGAAGTAGCTATGTCTTGGTATCAGGCATGTAATCCTCTGCTGTCAGCTCTCATGTGTACCCAGCTCTGATACATCTAGACATTGCTACAGATGCCCTCTTGAGGAGCTAGCAATGATCTAAGATCAGATGTGGCATGATCCTTGCATCCTTGCCTCCTCGCAATCAAGATGTAAGTAGATCATTCCAAAGTGCACCTGATACAGCACTCAGACACTCACAACACCCCTGTGTGCCAATCAGGAGAAGATAGAGAATGACAGGCCATGCCAGGAATTTTGGTGAAAGATTAGGGAGTTGATTTCTGATCAAGTAGAGTGGGAGGAGTCTGAGAAATATTGTGCTCCAGCTCATTGCATATAGTGAATCCACTTTCTTTTAGGAAAAGTCTAAAGACTAAAAAGTAAAGACAGCAATTTTTTCCTTTGTCAAATCTCTTTATGAAGACAGGAGAAAACATTGTAGGGACTAAAGGATTTTATGTTTTTGCAGGAAGAGAGAAATGACTTGTCTGCCCTTTCAGGAACTGGGAGAGCTTCTCATTCTCATTCTTCAAGTCCATGGATGCCACCAAGCCATCTTTGTGACTAAGTGTAGGCGTCAGCCCAAGGCACCAGTCCCCTGTTCAGTTCAGGCACAGAGGTTGCAGGGTTCTCACAAGACAGGAATACAGCCTAGGGTTAAAAGTGTGGAGTTTGGAGTCAGATTGCCTGGATGTAAATCCAAGTTCTGCTCCTATCGCTGTGCAACTTTGACCTTGGCCAGCAAAGTCCTAATGCCTTGTGCCTCCTAGTGCCTTGGCTCTCTTGACTATAAAATGGGGTGGCACATAGCATTCAAGTCGTAAGGTTGTCAGGATTAGATGCTTCAATATTGGGGAGGTGACTCAATCTTGCATGGGCATGCATGCTGGGTGTGCAATAAGAGCGAACCTCAGCAACTTCTCCACTACTGTCCCTGGATGCCCTGCACGTGGGCCCTGACAGTGCCAGGTCCGTGGACAATGTCCAGCCTCTTGGGTTCTGTACAGTGACCTTGAAATTGAATAGGGGGGATGGTGCCAAACTTAGGGTCCCTGGGCTTTTAGACAGCTGTAAAAAGTAGTCATTGATGTCCCTTGGGTATGTTTAATGTGCCCAAAAGCTTATTGTAAGTCATGCAATGTCCTGAAAGTGGTTGCACAAATGAACTCATGTCAGGTTGTTGTTTTTTTTTAACCTTTGGCTGTAATTAAATCAGCTCTGGGTTAACACAGTCATCACAAATTGAAAAGAAACCAAATGGGGAAACGAAGGCATTATCCTTAATAAGTGCAATTTGTTTTGAAGATAGAATCTTTTAGAACGTTGGCTGTGTGAAGGGAATAAGAGCTGTCCCTTACAAGGGGAAAGATTAAAAAGCACTAACCTCTGATTCATCCCCAGGAATTGCCAAAGTTCAAGTTGATTCCATTACCATATTGAGTGGTTCTCTTAGACCTAGTTTTTACTTTGAAAAACTATGGTATTGACTTAAAATTCTTTGGGATAATTTAAACTCAGTAGTATCTCTAATGTTCCTATACCCGTAAACAGAAGCCAAAGCAGAATTTTTAGCTAATCATAACTCTGAGGACTTGGCCTCTCATAAAATAACTAGGATACAGTTTTCACTTATAAGGTATAAGTGGGGTTTTTGTTTTGTTTTGTTTTTTTAGGTGGTGGTGCTGGGGATTGAACCCAGGGCATCTGGGATTGAACCAGGGGCATTCTACTGCCAAGCTGCACCCCCAGCATTATTTTATTTTTTATTCAGAAACAAGGTCTCGCTAAATTGTTGAGAACCTCGCTAAGTTGCTGAGGCTGGCTTTGAATCTGTGATCCTCCTGTCTCAGCCTCTCAAGTACTGGGACTAAAGGTATGGGCCACCACACCCAGCAAGGTCTAAGTTTAAAAAGCAGATCCACTAGGGTAGTAGTTAAGGGTTAACCACAACCATTAACTAGGGGGTGATTATCCCTACTTCAAAAATAACTCATCCCTTTTTATGTCGCCTCTTTTTCTTTTCTTTTCTCTCTCTCTCTCTCTCTTTTTTTTTTTTTTTTTTTTGTACTGGGGATTGAACCCAGGGACATTCTACAGCTGAGCTATACTCACCGGCCCTTTTTATTTTGAAACAGGGTCTAATTTGCTGAGGCTGGCCTTGAACTTGCCATCCTCCTGTCTCTGCCTCCCAAGTACTGAGATAGCAGGTGTGAACCACTATGTCTGACTTTAATGTTGCATTTATTTATTTATTTATTTACATTTTTGGTACTGGGTATTGAACTCAGGGGCACTCTACTCCTGAGCTATACCCCCCAATCCTTCTTACTTTTTTTATTTTTTGAAACAGGGTCTCCCTAAGTGCTGAGGGCCTCGCTAAATTGCTGCTGAGGCTGGGAGAATCTGCAATCCTCCTGTCTCTGCCTCCCAAGTACCAGGATTGTAGGTGTGTGCCACCACACCTGGTTTTAATGCTGCTTTTAAGTGCAGCCCAACTGATGGTTTCAAAATAGGAATGCATTTATAAAATTGTATTTCCATCTCTCTACAGTTTTCAAGAATATATATTTTTCTACAAGGTGTGATACACCTGTAGTGATACTTGTGATTGGTAGAACCTGAAATGAGAAAAAAAAAAAACTGAGCCATGTGATTTGAGAATGAGAAATGGGCACCAGAGTATTATGAAAACAAATTCAGTGTTGTGCCAGGACTTCTCAGCAGCAGGCTTTCCTCCTACCCTGTCAGGCTCTGGGATGGCATGATTGGTGTCAATAGTTATCATTTATGCCAACTAAGAGAGGGACTGACAAGCCAGGACACCTCAACCTGTCCAGGGACATTCAGGTTGGCCATCTCCAAATCTTTGTCCTCTCAACGTTTGGAAACCCAGCAACCAAAGAAGATATTTTTATTTTCCAGTGATTAGGATTCCAACTGGTAAGGATGGTCAATTAGAATTCTTAACTAGTCCAGCATTGACACAGCTGGTTTTAGCCAAGATGACAACACTCAGTGGACATGGGTGTCTCTGACTGAAAACCACTTTGGTCCCTGAGCAGAAAGAACCCTAAATAAACCCTGGGATCATCTGTCCATCTAGGCATTTTAATAGATGCATAAATAGATATATACTTGAAGAACCCTGGGATGAAATTTCTAAGAATTTATTCATTTCCAATTCTTATTCTCATTATAGATCAGACAAGATTCAACTCGATCATTCTAAAATTTTCTCACTTTTAACTTATTTTCTTAGGGCCTATTATATTGCTTTCTGGTCAAGTGACTACTGTTCCTTCACCTCAAAATGATAGCTAAATTAGTGGTAAGAGCACTAGATTAGGAGTTAGGAGACAGATTCTTGCCCAGCTAGGCCATCTACTAGCTTTCTAACCATGAACAAGACCTTTAACTTTTCTGGGTTTTAATTTTCTGTCATAGGAGGCTGGACTCAAAGCGTCTCTAAGATTGTACTCTTCTCATTCGTGATTGTAACAACCTGCAATCTTTTTGAAGATTTTTACTTAAATTTTCTATACATACTTCTTTTTCCTTTCCATCTCCAGGATCCCCCCGCCAATGAAACAGAAACTGCTTCTGGCTGTTTTTTAAAGAATAAATCTCTGAGATTTTTCTGTCCGGAATAATTGTTTCCTGCGTTTGGCTGCTAATCTATTGTCTGCAATACATTCCTCCAGATAGGCCGTGCTCCCGGTCCTCAATACAGCCAGCTACTCTCTCCCCCCTCCCCCTGGAGGACCCCCTCCCTCCCTCCCTCCTCCTCCAGCCCATTAGCGGCACACACCCGGAGCCAGCCAGGCACAACGCTGCGCCTCCTGGCACAAGATTGTCCTCGCCTTCAAGCAAGCAGCCCGCCTGCACCGTGGAGGCAGGGGATCCGTGAACCCTCTTCTCTCTCGTGTTTATGCGTAATAAAATAGCCGACTTTCCCCCTTCTTTTTATGAAGACAGTCCTTGCAGCTGTGACTATAACTGTTTTTTTTTTCATACCAGCCAAGATTATGGTCCCATAACCCAATTAGTGTCATTTGGTGGTGGTCCAAGTGCTTCCCTGCACGAGTTTTAATTTGGGGATCCCCGGAGGCTGCACTCCACATCTGTAGCCGGCCTGTTCTTCCTCTCCCCTTATTTGCTCCAGGTTTACGGGAGGATTAGCTGTGTGGTCTGGGAGGCGGCTGCTTCCCTTTCATCCTCGCGGCTCTCATGAAGCCCCGGCACCTGGAAGGCGGGCAGCCCAGGCGACTGGAATGAATCCGAGGATGCCCTGCAGGCCCCACGGGGCGCGGCCCTGCAAGCATGGGGGAGGGGAGCCCGGGGAAGACTACGGCTGCTCTCTGGGCAGCTCAGCACCCCGCGGTACTGGACCCGGCTGGGGTCCCGGGCGCCGGGCGAGGTGTCCCCCCCCGCCCCGCCCCCGCTCTCGGGCTGGCGAGGGCTCCGGGCGCGCATTGTGCAGGCAGCTGGCACCAGCTGCGAAGGGGAATTAGCATAACAAAGAGCCGAGGCGAGCGCCGCGCGGCCCTGCGGGGGCTCTGCAGAGCGCTGGGGGCTCGGAGGAGCCGCGCTGTCACCCGCAGGAGCGCGCCCCTGCCTGGGGCCGGAGACTGTGCGCAGGGGCTGGTCCCTGGAGTGCGCGTTCTGCACGGGTTCCGCCCGGGACTCCCCTGGAGAAGACAGTGGGTGTGGGTGTGAGTGGCCGAGGCAGTGTCGGGGTGTGTGTGTGTGTGTGTGTGTGTGTCCCTGAGGATGCGTCTGAGCTGGCATGTAACTGTTCCTAGGCGAGTGAGTGAGGGTGGGAAGGGCTCACCTGCAGACAGGAGTCTTACTCTCTCTTCCCTCCCACCAGGAAGGCCTCTTTGTTTATTCCTTTCCCAAAAGGACGGTTTGCTTACACCACCTGTTCTCAACCCTGGCTGCACCTCAGAACCTCTTGGGGAGCTTTGACAACCCCCCGCCCCCATGCCTGGGCATCACCCCAGGGACTTGTGCTTGGGTGGTTCCGTGGGTGCGGCTGGGAACCCCGGGGCCGGGCCGGAGCTGACCTGGTCCTAGTGCAAGCATCCATGAGGGAAGGGCCGACTGAGCCTGGGATGTAGGGCCTCGAAGTTTGTCCTTCTTCTTCACTGGCTGAGGTCAAGTGCACATTCCTCTGTCACTACTTCCCAACTGGGCAACTTCGCCACTGTTACTGCATATAAACCTTAGAGCAGCCCTGTGGGAAGAAAGCTGTCAGCAAAGTGTCACCAAAGGTCACAAAGCTAGTAATTCGCCCCCACAGAATTGGAGCCCAGGACTGTGGAACTCCAAAACCCTCGTCCTTTCCACTGTAATATTTTTTTAAGAATGTTTAAAAGACCCCCACACCTGGAGCTGACCAAGTACCTGCAAGGATCCTGAGAGGACTGAGGGGAAGCGAGGGTCAGGGTGCTGCAGGGCTCATGACCAGAGAAGGCAGGCATGGCCCAGACTGTCCCTAGAAAATGCCCAGGACATCTTCCCTAGCTACCTTAGACCCGAGTCTCTCCTCCCCGCCCCCAGCCCTGGGCTTCGCATAAAGGCCCCCACTAGCGCTCTCCAGATTCCTGCTAGGGGATCTTCCCCCTCTCTACCAGAATGAAAGATAACAGCAGGAGCAGTTAGCCATCCTCCAGGAGCTGAGGCAGCTGCAGGGCCCCGGGCCAGAGTGGGGAGGAGCAGGAGGAAACTGTCTCAGTCGGGGACCTGGGACCTGAGGACCCTGGAGCTGCACCTCCGGGCCTCAGGCCCAGGCCTCGCCTTGCCGCACACACGGTGCCTGCTTCCTGCAGTGGGGAGCCAGGCATCACACAGCCTCTTTACCCAATTCGGGACAGGAGTCCCCCCCACCCCCGCTCCTTGCTTGAGCTGAACTGCCCTTCAGGAGAGGAAGGAGGAAACTGAAAAGAGCCCCAAGCTGCCCCATTCTCCTGAGGGTTTCGAAGCGTGTAGACGCCACCAGGAGCATAAGCATGACATGTTCCACAGTGGCATAGGATTCTGAGGCCACCCAGACCCAACTCCCCTTCTCACAGCCCAGGAGATGGAGGCCCAGAAAGATGAAGTGACTCTGGAGGTTTTATAGCCTCATGACTGCTGCCCAGCCTTGCCCCTGAGCATGGGCCCTAAACAGCTAAACCTGGGTACTTTTCTTACTAACCAGGGACATATTCTACATGAGACCCCCGGTGCTGGGGGAAGTAGCCCCCATAGGAATGCAGGCAGCTTCTGGCCCTGAGGTGCCCAGGAAAGAGGGAGAGGGCTAAAAGTCAGGGGCCCCCAGGCTGAGCACCACCCCAGCTGAGTTCAGGAGCAGGGCAGCTGAACTAGTGGCCTGATGGGGCTGCTGTTGTTATTAAGAGTTCAGAATTCTCGCAGGTTTTAACAACTGTGTTCATTCTCAATAAATGGTTTCTTAATAATCGTTTTAATTAGCAAAAAGGCTGTCTTATTAAAGCTAATTAAAGGCAATTTGGGAACCTTATTTTCATACAATCATAAAATTAGAGAAACAAGAGGCTGGAGAAATGGGAAATGTCTCAGTTTTTCTGCAGAGGGGGCAGGGAGGATCTGGGAAGAGACCCTAACCCCAAGTGAGGCCTGCAGGGTACGAGTGGCTGGGCTGGAGACCCCAGACTTGGGCGTAGCCTCAGACATTGATGGGGACCAGCTGCAAGGGATCCTCCACAGTCTCCACCTGGAGTCTAGAGTCACCTGAACTCCTCCTCCTCTTCCTCTGTCTTCTGCTCCCGGTTTGCCCTCGTTATCTTTACATTGAGAAAGGAGGCACTGCCATTGTTCTGCACCCATTGCACCTGACACTTTGGGAGGGGGGTGCAGTGGTCTTTATTGATAGGGGTCTTTATTGAAGGGGTCCTAGAATGGAAACTAGGAGGAGGGGAGATTCTCAATGTGTTGGGAGACCAAGTTGGGGCAGGGGTTCCCTAGCAGCTGAGGGCCTCTCTCTTCCTTTCATGTTCTTGCTGGGGCTGGGGGTCCAGGGGCTCTTACTCCTTGGAGGCCATGTGGACCATGAGGTCCACCACCCTGTTGCTGTAGCCAAATTCATTGTCATACCAGGAAATGAGCTTGCCAGAGTGGTTGCTGAGGGCAACGTCAGCACCAGCATCAAAAGTATAAGAGGGGTGTCACTATTGAAGTCTCAGGAGACAACCTGGTCCTTGGTATAGCCCAAAATGCCCTTGAGGGGCCTCTGACACTCACTTCACCACCTTCTTCATGCCATCATATTTGGCAGCTTTCTCCAGGTGATAGGTCAGATCCATGACCAACATGTTGGGGTTGGGCACATGAAAGGCCATGCGGTGAGCTTCTCGTTCAGTTGAGGGATAGCCTCGCCCACGGTCTTGGCAGCACCTGTTGATGCAGGGTTGATGTTCTGGGCAGTTCCATAGCCATCATACCTCAGTTTCCCAAAGAGGCCAATCATGATCATGTGGGTGGCAACAATGGCATGGACTTTGGTCACAAGTCCCTCCACAATACCACAGTTGTCATGGATGACCTTGGCCAGGGGCTAAGCTGTTGGTGGTGCAGAAGGCATTGCTGGTGATCTTGAGGGAGTTGTCATACTTCTCACAGTTCATGCCCGTCACAAACATGGGGACATCAGCAGAAGGGGCAGAGATGATGACCCTTTTGGCTCCCCCTTCAAATGAACCCCAGCCCTCTCCGTGGTAATGAAGACTCCACAAGATATTCAGCACCAGCCTCACCCCACTTGATGTTGGCGAGATCTTGTGCCTGAAAAATGGAGATGGACCTTCCATTGATGACAAGCTTCCCGTTCTCAGCCTGACTGTGACATTGAACTTGCTGTGGGTGGAATCATACTGGGACATGTAGACCATGTTGTTGAGGTCAATGAAGGGGTCATTGATAGCGACAATATCCACTTTGCCAGAGTTTAAAGCAGTGCTGGTGGCCAGGCCCCCGGTATGGCCAAATCTGTTCACTTTGACTCTCCACCATCATGTCTCAGGGATGTGGCTGACAGTGTACATGAAGATGTGGCGGTCTGTCCAACAAGGAGGAGCAGAGAGCTGCACCTGGCAGCTTTAACCTGCCAGGCTCCCCTCCTGCCCAGAGGCATAGTTTCAACCCCTCCACTTGGCGTTCCCTCCCCAGCCATCCTGTGCCATTCTGTGCCTCGCAGGTGCATTTAACGTCCTGCGCCTGACTCTCAGTGCCCTCCAGGCCTCAGCCCAGGCTACTTGCCCAACCCCACCTTCTGCTCCCCGTGGGGAACCTTCTGCTCCAGCCATGTCTGTCCTCTCCACATCCTCTCCTGCTGACCTGCAGTTCCCCTCCTCCCAGCCTTCACCTCTGCTTTTCACTCAGCTTGGGATAACCTCTCTCTGCTCCCATATACAGGAAGAGTCTCTTCCTCTCAATGCCCACCCATGGTTCACACTTTGTAGGAAGCCTTCCAGAGCTATTATAGGCTTCCATGATCTAATAGTAGAAGCATAGTTATTGTTTTTTTTTAACTGGAGGAATCTTTTTAGAAAGGCATTATAAAGTAGGAATTAAACGCGGGTTTTGGAATCACAGAGCTTAGTTACAGTCCTGGCTTCGCATAGTTCTATGACCTGAAACAAATGCCTTGACTTCTCTAAGCTCTGATCTTCTCATGAGTAAAATGAAGCTGTCAATGATAGCTACATGACTAAGTTATTGGGCTGTGTTAGTAAATAATGCATCTAAGTCGCTTTACACAGTGCCCGGCACATAATACTAATAGCTTTGTGATCATTGTCCTAGTTGATGTGGGGTGATTTAGGAGGTAGGAGCAAGTCTACCAGGAAGAGATTCCCCATCTAAAGGGAGTCCCTGTTTATCGGAATCCTCCCCAGCCTGGTCCCTAGGGGTTCTAATATGTTAGAGTCTACCCCCTATCCTTTCTCTCCAGGGTCCTTTGCAAATCCCTAGGATGGGTCTCCTCTCTGCAGTCCATGGCCTAGCAGTATACAGGCACATGCTTACCCTAAGTATCTAGCGTCTGAACTCCACACAAGAAAGACACCGAATGGGGGTCAGTGTCTTGCCTTCTTGTTTTGGGTTTCCCAACTTCAATCCTCACTCGGCCTCCTTATAAATGATCATTCTTCCCTGAATTCCTCCTGCAGTTTAAAAGAGCTCTCCAGCCAATTCCACCATAACACCAAGAATCCTTGCCTGTCTTTGAAAATGCAGCTTGGAGCATACTTGTGTAGATTTTACATGGCTGGCCTTGTGCCCCTCCTTCTGTGTTGCTGGGACCACAGGATACTGAGTGGCCGTGAGTCAGCCTGGGCCTCCTGTTCTGTCCCCTGCTAAGCAGCCTTTGGATGAAAACTTAACCATGGCAGAACTGACAACAGCGGAAGGACAATGAGCAGACCCACAGCACGCCACCCGTGTTTAGCTGCCTGTTCTCAAAGTAATTGTTTAAGTGGAGGCCTCTGCCTTGATAATAGCTATTATCACCAGATCTTATGTTTTGTAGGGTCTCTCCATCAGAAGGAAATGCAAACCTATGACATTCGGACTCTGATAAGCAGCATGCTTTCACCTACCAGGGGCTGTAATGTAAGCAGACGCCAGGCACGCATTAACCAGCAGTGCCCCCCATATCAAGCACAGTGGTTATTTTCTCCATCGCAGTCAAGAAAGGGACTTGTTTCCAAATCCCTGAGCATCCGTGGCTATGTCAGCCCCACCACAGCTTCCGCTGGGGCTGCAGCTACCCTGACATGTATGATTAAAGCCCCACATTACACGACAGTGGCTGCAGATTCAAGGAGATGAGGAAACCGCACAGGACCCCTGGGGCAGGACACGATGCTGCTCCTCAGAACATTCCTTTTAAAAAAGTTGTCATGAAATCCAATTAACCAGCTGGAAGGCCAGCGTGGGCAGGCCTCCTCGGGGTTAATAAATAATAGAACATGCCCTGCATCCGAAGGGGTATCTCTCTTCTCTAAGCTTGGAGGCTGTGACAAGCCCTCCCGGCAGGAAGAAACACGTACTATTACCAGCCCCTGGTCCCTGACACTTCTGTGGGCCCAGCAGTGAAAGGCCCCTAAGCAGTTGCCCCCTGAGTCATGGGAGTACCTTCTCCCTCACCTCCACCACAAGCCACCAGTTCAACTCAGCCCCCGAGTGGGGGGTGGGGGTTACCTTGAAGGACAGAGCATTAGAACGGGGTCATTCCCAGGCAAACCGTTCAGAGGCCCCTCCCTCACTCCATAACTGACCCCACAGGTGGGCTCTCTGCTTTTGCTAGGTCAGCACTGTTCCATAGAAATATAATTTGAACCCGGGATATGATTGTAAACGTTCTACTAACCTCATTTATGAAAAGAAGTTCAAAGCAAGTGGCATTCATTTTAATAATACATTTTATTTAACCTAATATGTACAAAATATCATTACTTGAACATGTAATCAATATAAAAATTATGAACAAGATATTTTACATTCTTTTCCATTTTGTAGTAAGTCTGAAATCTGAGCCAGGCATGGTGGCACATGCCTGTAATCCCAGTACTCAGGAGGCTGAAACAGGAGGATTGCAGGTTTGAGGCCAGCCTTAGTAACTTAGTGAGACCCTCAGGAACTTAGCAAGAACCTGTTTCAAAATAAAAAGGGCTGGGGGTGTAGCTCAGAGGTTTAATACCTACTACCAAAAAAAAGTCTGAAATCTGGTGTGTATTTTACACTTACAATACCTATCGGTTAGGACGAGATACATTTCAAGTGCTCAGGAGTGATGTGTGGCTAGTGGCTACCACACTGGACAAGGTCAGTATGGATCCCCTTATATGGGAATCCTGCAGTGGCTATCTAGTTCACAGCCAAATCCTCTGTCCTCCTGCCCTCTGGGCACCATGTTCTCCTTCTTGAGGCAGTGAGAACACTCAAAAGCCCTGGAATCTACTCTCACTCCCAGCATCTGCCCAGTGAAACCCCCAGGCGCCAGAGCGTCAACGTCTTGGGGTGGCCAGCTGTGGTCCACACCCTCCTGCATCATCCAAACTGCCCATGGGGTTGTGTGTGGACATCCCAGAGTGAGTAGAGCAGCCGGGATGGGCATGCAGGGCGGAGGGCTGCAGACAGCCGTGATCCCAGGGTGGTGAGGGCTTTTGCTAGGAGGAGAGCCAGGAACCTTTAATCCTCTCTGTTACCAGAGCGGGAGAATGTGGGTGGCAAGTAAAGTCTTGTCGGGAAAACACCGGCAGGCAGGTGAGCCACATGCCCGAATAATCGCCGACTCTACCGATCTTCTCCTTTGATGTAGTGCCTCGGTGCTATGCGGGCCGGGCCAGGCCTGTGACAGACCCAGCCCTTCCTGGGTGGCTGTGACTGGATGTGTATGTCTGTGGCCACTCATCAGGCTGCGGCTGCCTGTCTCTGCATGCTTCACATCTGAGAGCGTGCCAAGGGAGAAGGAGTCCTGGGTGCTCATGTTCTGAATCCCAAATTTGGACATGTGGTCTGAGAACTAGGAGTGCCTGGGAGAGGACCGCGGGCTGGGACAGACAACACTGTCTCACCATGCCTGTCCCTCCTCCTTGACTGCTCTCTGCCACTTTGTGGAATAGCAGTGGATGAGTGAGCACGGGACCACCCCAGGCAGGGAGCAGGGTCTGACAGGGCCCCCAGGAAGCCGTGGTCAGTGTGCTGAGTGGAGGGTGCCGCAGGGGCAGAGAGCTCTGGAGGAAGGGATGTTCATGGGCCTGGAACAACAGATCATGAGGCCCTCGAGTGGGGAAGGGCTGCACATCTTCCAGAAGCAACATTCCTGGGGGCCAATTCTCAGGCCCTGTAGGGGTACCAGGGACTCTTCCAACTCCAGTCTGATGTCGCCACCATCCCCCAGGCTGTACGAAAGGAAATTGGGCCAGGCGTGGTGGTGTACATCTGTAATCCTAGTATTTGGGAGGCTGAGACAGGAGGATCGCGGGTTTGAAGCCAACCTCAGCAACTTAGTGAGACCCTCAGCATCTTAGCAAGACCCTGTTCCCAAACACAAAATATAAAGGGCTTGGTGTGTAGCTCAGACATAAAATGCCCTGAGTTCAATCCCCAGTACCAAAAAAAAGGAAGTTGGCTAATTAACCTCTCACATTTATAAAACACTTTACAGCTTACAAAAAACTTTCACCTGTACTATGGTATAATTGTAACAGTGCTACGGCATTGGAAGTATGGGTATTATTATTTTTATTATACAGGAGAGAAAACTGAGGCTCAAGGAAGGGACAGACTCTTTCAAGGGGTAGAGCCAGGATCAGCAGGAAACCAGCAGAGTTCTCCAGAATCATTGCCTTAGAGCAGGGCTCTTACAATTTCAGGGTCATAGATCCCTTTGGGAATCTGGGGAAAAAAAACCTTTGAATCTTCTTACTGAATACATAGACTTTAAACTGGGCATGCAGATGCCTATAATTCAAGCTACTCGGGAGGTTGAGGCAGAAGGACTGCAAATTCAAGGCAAAATAAAAAATAAGAAGGGCTGGGAATGTAGTTCAATGATAGAGCTCCCCTGGGTTCGATACCCAATAATGCCAAATAAAATGAAATAAGTTAAAATAAAATAGCCTACAATCCCCTTTGAAACTTTAGAGAAAATATTGTGTGTACCCTTCTTTTTGCAGGGATGGGAGTGGTGTGAGAATTGGAAACAAGGGGAAAGAGGATCAACTTTTAATAGAGAATCGAGTCTATGATACCCAAAAGGTTAAGAATTGGTGATCTGATCCAACTCCTTCATTTAACGGATGAGGAAACTGAAGTCCCCAACGGTCAGTGCCTAGCCCAGGATTGCACTAACCTTGGAGCAGAGGGGGTGCTGGAAATCTGAGTCAGGCTGCCCTTTTCACCAGACACCAATCTAATGAGGTCCACAGATGCCTGAGCTGCCCATGGCTCCAGGGAGCCCCTGCACAGTCTCCATGCTCCCTCAAGACCAAGAATGGACACGTCATCCCAGCTCCACCCTTAGCCATTGCTCAACCATGGCCGAGATGCCGCCCTCCCTGGCCATCATTTTACCTTTCTGAAAGATAGAGACAACTGCTGCCTAACTTCCCTACTTCTGGGGAACAGTGCGAGGGTACAGGGACAGGAAACATGATGGAGCTGGGGCAGCGGAGGGTGGACCCAGGTTGCAATAGGCTGGGGCTGGATACTGGGTAAATGGAATGGTTTTGTTTTAGGCTTTCCATTCATTTCCTGAGGCTAAATTTCCTCATCCTTCACACTTTATGTATGCAACCAGTCTCTCTCATTTGAATTGATTGAGCTTTTGCTTTGTATAATAAAGCAAACATAAAAAGCTGGAATCCTCCCCATCTGGCTTAAGTGTGAAGGGATTTTGGGGGGGTACTGGGGATTGAACCCAGGGACATTCTACCTCTGAGCTACACCCCTTGCCCGATTTTATTTTATTTTTATTTTGAAACAGGGTCTCACTAAGTTGCAGAGGGCCTCGCTAAGTTGCTGAAGTTGGCCTCAAACCTGCGATCCTCCTGTCTCAGCCTCCCAAGTACTGGGATTACAGGTGTGTACCACCACGCCCAGCTGCATGAAGGGATTCATTAAAGATATTTGGAGGACAGAAAAAATAATTCTGGGCTGAGCTTCTAGGACGACTCCCAGAACTACACTGCAGATGTGACTGCCAGGCGAGCTGCCACCTCTGTCAGGAACAGGAAGCGGCCAGCTCTGACCCATGCTGTGCCTGCTGTCACCTGGTGCCAGCAAAAAACAGATGACCCCTTCCTGCTGTGTCTCTGTCCCCACATAACTCTATTCTGAGTCAAAGATTGACTCAGATTGGCAGGCCTGGAATCACTTACCTGTCCCAACAGCAAGGGAAACTGGAAAATGTGGGACTTTGGTTTTGTTTTGCTTTTCATTAGGAAGGTGGAACGTGCATTTCTGAAGAATTATCAAAATATTGAGAGGGTGTTGAAAGATCCGCGCAACCATGAATGACATATATCTCTGATAGTGCCCCGGGGATGCTGGGGACGTAGTCCTAAGGGGCTTGCTGTTTTTTGAGGTCTCTCATGTTAATCTGATTTTTTTTTAAATGCATGGGGTGGTACATGCCTGTAATCCCAGTACTTTGGAGGCTGAGACAGTAGGATTGCAGGCTTGAAACTTTATCAGCTTTATCAACACAGTGAAACTCTCAGCAACCTAGTGAGACTCTGTTTTAAAACAAAAAATAAAAAGGGCTTGGAGATAGAATGCCCCTGGATTCAATCCCCAGTACCCTCCCACGCACACACATAATGCCTGTTACCTCTGTTGTACATATGTATCTATCTAGACTTAGCTATATATCTCTACACATATACACATAATACTACATGTAAGTACATATACACTACATATACACATATCTTATTTAACAAAATAAAATCTTCATTGTGCTGGGTCCACAGGCATAAACAAATTCTGTTCCAGATAAATTGAAGATGTGAAAATCTTCACGTAGAATTGTGGTGCCAAAGAGACTATCTGAAGCTTAGCCTTTGGTTTCTCACAATTTTCAGCTGCACGTACACCCAGTCCTTGCAAGATCTTAGGAAGGGAGGGTGGCTAACTGTCCTGGTTTATCTGAACAGGCCTGGCGTATGCCTGTGGGCCTAGCAGAATGATTAATAAGACTCCTTTCCCTCTCCAACATGTGCCTGTCCAGATGATAAATTATATGCTCATTTCATTCTTGGGGAGACACCTGACAGTCCCTGGCCTCTAGAACATGCTTACAGGGATGGCATTGCAGCCTGACCCAGCAATCCCTGTGACTGGGTATAAATCCCCCAGGGAAACCTAGGCAGCCAGGTGAACATGTCTTTATTCTCCTTCTATGGAAGAGAAATTGGGCATTCAGACCCAGCCTCACCACCCCCAGACAGTGGAGCTGAGACCTCTGGGGACACATGCTCCTAAGAGCTAAGAATGTGTGAGGGACAGACTCTCACACTCAGGCTATTGTCCCAGCCAAGCCACGGCCATCCTGCTGCTCAAAGCTCCCCTCCCCTAGGAACCAACCCTGCCCCATTCCACTGTGCATATGTCCTTTAGTATGTGACAGCCTCACTTGGCACGGAATTCGCTGGAGCCTGTTTTCATGCCAATTTTATATGAATTTGATGACTGCTTCATTTCTGGCCTCTTCCATAGGACTAGGGATCCCAGGGTCAGGAGCTACACATTCAGGATCTCTAAGTACAGGGTTAGTTCTACCCCCATCAACCTCTGGGTCCTTAAAGGCAACAGACTGTCTCCCTTATCAGATGGGCTTCCAAAGACAGGAATCCTATAATCTGGAAGACATAGATTTCATCTGCTGCTTGCTGTTGCTTTTGACCTCAGTGCCTCAGAATTAGTTCCCAAGGTTCAAGGGAAAGGACAGGTATGAGGCTTGTTCTCCTAATTAGCCCTGGACTGGGCTGGGTGGAGGGGTGAGATCTGTCCCCGCTACTCCCCCTCAAAGCAGTTCTGATTTTTCCAGTCTGCCTGGGCCTCCAGGCTGCAGAGCGGACTTGTGCTTAATGAAGCGCTTTCTCCATCTGTGGTCTGGCCCTCCTGGCAGCTCCAGCTGCCTGGGGCCTGGCTTTGGGGAAAGCAGTAAAGAAGTTCCCTGTCCCAGGCTCCCACCCCCCACACACTCACCAGGGGATGCACTCCCCCACGGCCAGTCTCACCCCACCCATGTTAGGCTAATGAGTTCCAGACCCCACACCAGAGCAACCTGATGGGCTTGACCTATTTAATTAAAACAGCAGCTTCCAAAAATGGAGGTTCTGCTCCAGGGCCCTGCCCCTGGCCACAAAGACAGACTCTGGCTGTCTCTGGCCAGCCTGGACTTTGGCACTCTTTCTCTGTCTCTGACTTTCTTCTCTCCCTCCCTCCTTCCCTCTCCTCCTTTTTCCAACATCTGTGTCCAGAAAGGAAGAAAAACCCTGTTTGGACTGGCCTCCTTCCACCCGTCATTTTTTTTCCCTTTTCAAACGTCTTGTCTAACGCAGAGTCAGTTACATAAACATTCCACCTCTTTCCATAAATTGGCCGCGGTTCCTGAACAATAGCGTTACTGTGCGAGGGAAGAGGGGGCCCAAGACCACACCCCACAAGTGCTGCTCCCCCAGCCAAACAGAACCAGAGACTCATTCTTTGAAAGAACCAAAGAGGAAATCCAGCATCTTCAGGCCAGACCTTTGCTGTTGTGCTTGGAGTCCCTCCTGCCCGCCCGCCCTGCCCTCCTGCCACGCTCTTCCATCTCGGTAGCAGCAAGCTGTTTGAACTGATGCCCAATTGCTGTTTTTGTCCTTAACTGCCTGACAGTGTATGTCACTGTGTGTCTGTGTCCCAAGGGCAGAGCGTGCGGATCATGGAGTTGGCGATGGTGTGTGTGTGTGTGTGTGTGTGTGTGTGTGTGTGTGTGTGTGTGTCTTCTGGCAAGATTTTTGGAGGCACACCCTCAAGATTTTGTTGCCTTTTTCTTTAAATAGAAACAGACCTCACTAATTCAGACCAGTTGGAGAAAAGTCCAGAGGGGAAGAAATGTCTGACTTAACACAGTTAAACTTAGGCTTTCTTGTTTCTCCCAAGTGCATCCAGTTACTGGAACTGGACTAATCAGGTTGGCAGATACTGTCCTGCCAGATTCGCCCCATGAATAGATAAAGATTGCTCGCTGCTATCATCTTGGATTCCTAATTAATACGAGGGCTATTCGGGGTGTGAAAACATATTTTTTCTTTTGAGTTTAGAAATCTTTGACATTTGCAGTACTTCTTGTTGCTTAGTGAACTGTCTTAGCCAGACTTTATGATCTTTTACGACATGTTCCATATCTTTTTTTTCTTTTGGTGGTACTAGGAATTGAACCCAGGGGTGTTCTACCTATGAGTTATACCCCCAGCCCTATTTTATTTTTTATTTTGAAACAGGGTCTCACTAAGTTGCTGAGGCTGGCCTTGAACCTCCTGTCTCAGCCTCCCAAGTACAGGGAATATAGGCGTGCGCCACCACACCTGACTACATTCCATATCTTAACCCAGTTGCTGCCTAGTTCCTATTATATCTCTTAGAACAGATACATTGTGCAAAATATGCATTGAATAGTGGATGGATGGATGGAGGGAGGGATGGATAGATAGGTGAATAGATGAAATTAGTGAGGCAGGAACAGAAGGATGGGGAAAGAGCCTTGGTAGGGGGACTCCAAAGGAAGCCTTCCATTGGCCCCCCTTGATGAGTGGGGAGAACATCGAGCTGTGTTAATGTTATTGTTTGGATTTGTAGAAGAATGTTCCCTAAAGGCCCATCTGTTTTTTAAGGCTTGAATCCTCAGATTGGCGCTTTTGGGAGGTGGTGGAGACTTTAAGAGGTGTGGCCAAGCAAAAGGACTTCCAGACAATGAAGGGCATGACCTCCAAGGGGGTAATGGGATTCCCCGCCCCTTCCTCGTTCTGTCTTTCTGTTCTGGCCATGAGGGGAATGAATGGCTTTGTCTCACCACACACTCTCTGCCATAATGTGCTACCTTGCTGAAGACCCCAAAGCAAGGGGGCCAACCCACCATGGACTGAAAGCTCCGGAGCTGAGAACCAAAGTAAACATTTCCTCTTTAGAAGTTGCTTATCTCTGGCATTTTGTTGCAGTAACACGAAGCTGACTAACCCAGGAGAGGAGCATGTAACGCAGCACATCGTCACCAGCACCCACAGCCAGTGGCAGGAGATGCTGAAGGGAGAGGTTGGGGCTGGGGCTGGGGCAATGAGTGGTATGAGACACTATGATGCAGAGGTAGGCAGGCTGGAATTGAATGGAGTTGCTGGGCAGGTGTAATTGTGTAAGCAGGTGTGCAGCTGGTAGCAAATGTGGGTATGCGGAGGTAAGAAGAGGTTCATCTGCTGTAGGTAAACCAAGTTCAAGAGGGACCAAGATGCTTCAGCTGCAACTATTAGAAAATTTAGATTAGTTGGCTTACCCCAGTGGTTCTCAGTCGGGGCTGATTCCCTAGGGGACATCTGGAGACATTTTGTTTGTCACAACTAGGATGGGGGGATACTACTGTTATCTAGCAAGTGGAAGCCAGGAATGCTGCTCAGTATCCTACAATGCATAGGACAACTGCCCTCAACAAAGAATCATGTGGTCCCAAATGTCAGTGGCGATGTTGTGAAGCCCTGGCTTGAACCAATAAAGAACAATTTATTGTTCCATATAACCAGCTGTTTCCGACCCACAGGTTACATTATTTGCTCACAGAGGAGCTGGGTTTCCTTCCTCAGTAGGGTTTGCCTCTGCCATTAATGGGGCCTTTAGTCACCTCAGGGCTCCAAGAGGCTGCAAGTGTCATATCTCACATAAGTGCATCCTCCTGTCCCTATTTAGTCTTGCGTCCCATGCCTATTCCTACATCCTTCCCAGGGGAGGGGTTACCATGATGAGTTTAATCAAGATGTCTCAACCGCATCCCCACACTGATGCTAAGGTAGGGAACCTGAAATGTAAGAAAATTTATATTTCAGAAAAAAAGTGCTTTCTGGAGAGGGAAAGGGTGCTTTGTAGTTCCCAATGGAATCTCCCTGCTCACTGGGTTCATGAAACTGAGAAATGTATTTCTGCCCCTCAAGGGTGGAGCTTGCTGCTCAGTTACCCACTTTGGATCCACAGTCAAACAACAGATATTTGCAAACTACTTTTTCATGGTGCTTATACATAGGGACATAATAGACATGGGACCTGTCAACCTGTAACTTTCTGTCTCAAAAAGGAGACATTTAATACTTCTATAGCTGATGTGCAATTATAGACAGAGGTATGCTGTGAGTCAAAGGCCCATGGAATTATGACAGCATCTAACAGGAGCCCTTACATAGGGGTGGGAGAGAGTCAGGAAAGGATTCTTTGGTTGAGCTAAGATCTAGAAAATGAATAAAAATTATCTGGGTAAAAGACAGGGGAGAGTCAGGCGTGGTGGTGCATGCTTGTAATCCCAGTACTTGGGAGGCTGAGACAGGAGAATCGCAGGTTTGCAGCCAGCCTCATCTACTTAGTGAGGCCCTCCACAACTTAGTGAGACCCTGTTTCAAAAATAAAGAATAAAAAATAGGGCTGGGGGTGTAACTCAGAGGTAGAATGCCCCTGGGTTCAATCCCCAGTACCACACACAAAAAAAAAAAAGAAAAAGAAAAAGAAAAAGGACAGAGGACATCTCCCTGAAGGGTAGCCACATGTACACATCCTGTATTGGGAAGAGTTCCAGAATTGGCACAGGATAGTGCAGTGCAGAGCAGAGATCTGAGAGAAAAAAAGGCAGGGATTTTGAGAGTTTAGGCGAGGGCTAGATCTCACATGGCCTTGTAGCACATGTTAAAGAGTTGGGCTTACCAGGTGTGGTGACATATGCCTGTAATCCCAGTACTTGGGAGGCTGAGACAGGAAGATCACAGGTTTGAAGCCAGTCTCAGCAATTTAGTGTGACTCTGTTTCAAAATAAAAAATAAAAAAAAAAGAATGGAGAGGTAGCTTGGATGTAGAATGCCCCTGGTTCAATCTCCAGTACCAAAAATAAAAAAATGTTGGTCTGAATCTTTTTTTTTTTGTGGTACTGGGGATTGAACCCAGAGGTATTCTACCTCCAAACTACACCCCCAGACCCCCAGTCCTATTTTATTTTTATTTTGAAACAGTGTCTGGCTAGGTTGATGAGAGTCTCACTACTTGCTGAGGCTGTCCTTGAACCTGTGATCCTCCTGTCTCAGCCTCCCAAGTACTGGTATTACAGGAGTGTGCCACCACACCTGGCTTGGTTTGTATCTTAAAAGCAAGGAAAAGCCATTTATGTGTCCTAAAGAAGGATCACTTTGGTTGCGGTGTGAAGAACAAATGAGAGGTTCACTTGAAACATTATAGGTTGGCGGCTCCACTTGGGGAGATGGGAAATTACGTGGTAGGTTGACCAGAGTGATAGTGAGAAAGGAGAGGTGGTGAGATTTGAGAGGCATTTAAAGGATAAGATTGACCTGATTTGTTGATGGATTTGTTGTGAATTAAGGAGGAAAAGGAAGGATTACGAACGATTCCTAAATCTCTGGATTGAGGAAATGGTTGGAAGGTGGAATGATTTACCAAGAAAGAAAATACTGGTGCCACACGCCTGTAATCCCAGTATTTTGGAGGCTGCGACAGGGGGATTGCAGGTTTGAGACCAGCCTCAGCAACTTAGTGAGACTCTCAGCAACCTAGCAAGACCCTGTTTCAAAAACAAAAACAAAAAGGGGAGAAAAGGGGGCATAGCTCAGAGGCAAATGCCCCTGGGTTCAATCCCCAGCAACACACACACACACACACACACACACACACACACACACACACACACACAAAAGCTGGAACAAACTGGAGAAGAATCAGACTTGTGGGAAATCAGAGTTAGTTTTGAATGTGGTGAGATCACAGCTTCTTTGAGATATCCAAGTGGAGATGATGAATAGGCAATTGGATATATGGATCTAGAGATCAAAGGAGAAGACTCAGTTGGAAATATGAATTTAGGAGACATCAGCATGCAGATAGTATAGTGGTTATCTGTGGCTGCGTAATAAACGACCTCAATACTTAGTGATTTAAAACAACATTTATTATCTCTTATGGTTGGCTGTGTTTGGGAATTTGGACAGGATACAGAGGGGATAACTTAACTCTGTTCTACAGAGTTGGAGGTCTCAGCCAGAAGACTCAATGCCTGGGAGCTGGAACGATCTGATGTTGATGTTGGCTGAGACCTTAGCTGGCGTTGTTGGCTGCAACAAACATATGTGGCCTCTCCATGTGGCCTGGGTTTCCCTGCCACAGGATAGATTGGTTCTCAAAGTGAGAATACCAAGAGAGAGCCAAGTGGAAACTCTATGCTTTATATGACCTGACCTTGGAAGTCACAGTGTCGTTTCCACCATATTTCCTTGACCAAGGAAGTTGTAATCTTAAACCCATATCCCAGAGAAGGGAATGTCAACTCCACTTCTTGGTGGAAGAGTATCAGTTACATTGTAAGAAGAACATGCGGAATGGGATAAACATATGGGTGTGGCCATCCTGGACAGTACAATCTGCCACAGATGCTACAGGTAATAAATAAAATCTTCCAAAGAAAGAGAATACTGACAGCATCCAGATTATGATGTTTTGATTTATAATTTTTTTTACTTTACAATGGTGCAAAAGCATGCCCATACGATCGTTCTCTTTTTATCTTCAGTATATTAAAAAATTACATGAGCAATCCAACACTTTTCTATAAAATAGACTTTGTGTTAGATAATTTTTCCCAACCAATAATTTAAGCTAATGTAAATGTTCTGAGTGCATTTAAGGTAGAGTAGGCTAGGCTATGATGTTTAGTAAGTTAGATGTATTAAATGCACTTTTGTATTATGCTATTTTCAACTTACGATGGAATTATCAGTATGTAACCCCGTCATAAGTCGGGGAGCCTCTTGATAGATGCGAAGGGAAGATTGCCTAGGATGGAGGCTCAGAGTGACCCTGCATGGCAGGATGAAGAAAAGTCTATGACGGAAACTGGAAAAGCAGCCAAGAAGGAGAGAGATGGAGACTTCCATGTCACAGAAGACAAGGGAAGAAAGTTCATTTATTCATTGAGTATTTATTAAGCACTTACTATGCCAGCCTGTTATAGGTTCTGGGAATGCAGTAGTGAATGTGAAATTTCCTGACTTCCTTATAGTTACCTTCTCTTCTGTTTCAGTCAGCATACCCATTGTTGTGATCCAAAAAAATCTGACCACATAACTTAGAGGAAGGAAGATTTATTTGCTCATAGTTCTGGAGATTTCAAAGATTCAGTCCATGTCAGGCTGGGTCTGTGGAGCTCAGGGAATGGTGGCAGGAAGCAGAGAGACAGAGAGAGCAAGTCCTCTGCTCTCACATCATGGAAGCCAGAAGCAAGAGAGAGAGAGCAAGGGAAGGAAAGACCATATATAATCCTCAAGGCCACATCTCAAGGGACCCCCTCTTCAACAACCAAGCCTCACTTCCAATATGGCTGCCTTGTTTCCGTGAGGGCGGGGGGAGACATTCTAAATACAAACCATTACATCTTCTAAATATCCAGTTAGTTGAGGACTGAAATAATTTGCTCTGGATGCAGTACCCTAACAGTCATTGGAGATCTTTATGAAAATGGTGTTAATGTATTTAGAAATGGGCAGGAGCCACACTAGTGTGGACTGGGCTGAGGAATGATTGGGGATGGAGAGAGTAATAAATGGGTTGGGGAAGTGAAGGCAGCTCTGATTCTGAGGATAAAGATAGAGCCCCTGACAGGACATTTCATCTTCTCTGCAGCATATCCTTGTATCAGACTGGCTATCTAAAATGGTTCCTCATGGCCAAGTACTGGTGAGTTAGAAGAGGCTCAAGACCTAGTGTGACTGGCAAGAAACCTGATGAATTTTTCCTCAGCTTCCCTCAGCGTCATTTGGGAGGGAACTGAGAATATACAGCTTTGTACATCTCTCCCCTCCAAACCTTACCCAACAGGTCTGTTGTCTCCTTTGCCTTCACAGACTTTCCTGGATGGCTTTTAGTTCAATGCCCAGCCCCCACCCTGAACTTATATCCCAGATTCCAGCCACATTGGTTTATTCCTTGGCTATGCCCTTTCCTACATTCCTGATGCCTGGATTCTCCTCTTTCCTTCCATCTATCCCACTTCAAACTCTTTCTTCACGAAGACGTATCCACTCCAGCCTTCAAGGATCCCCTGAACCGCGTAAGGCCTCCCCAAGCTTGGCTCTGCACTGTGCATAGTTCTGACTGGTCCATGATATATGTGTCCTGTTTAGTCTTCCCACAGCACAGATCACCTCTGTGCCAGCCGTGGAATCTGGACAGAGGCCAACCGAGACCCAGAACTGAAGAAACGGTGCAAAGCTAATGGCGCAAAACTGTGGACACAAAAGAACAATGTCCCTAACTGTCACCCTGTCTCCCAGCCAAGGACTTAGCAAATACGACGTGAGTTAAAGCTTACCAATCAGCAGCTGACACAACTACTCTCATACCCCTACCCTACTCTTAACCTTATAACCTACCAGTCAGTGACCAACACAACCACTCTCATACCCCTACCCCACTCCTAACCTTATAACCTACCAGTCAGTGACCAACACAACCACTCGCATACCCCTACCCCACTCCTAACCCTATAACCTACCAGTCAGTGACCAACACAACCACTCACATACACCTACCCCACTCCTAACCTTATAACCTACCAATCAGTGACTAACACAACCACTCGCATACCCCTACCCCACTCCTAACCTTGTAACCTACCAATCAGTGACCAACACAACCACTCGCACACTCGGGTCTACCTCGTTCCCAACCCTATAAAAGCCTCTAGCCTGTGAGGGAGTGAATGTCTGACTCTGGAAGTTCTCTCCCTGGTCAGTTGCTTCCTCTCAGGCTTTTACCCCAAATAAAGCCTGTTCTTTGCTGTTGAGCCATGTTGCATTGTCTCTATATTTTCTAACAACCTCCTTGAAAGAGGACCAGGGTTAAGATGTTTCCTATGTCCACGGTGACACTGAGCAGAACTCCGCATTGAACTAAGTCCAATATTTGTTGCACCTATTGAATATATTGATACAAAGCTTCCCTGTGGCTTTCTACACTTGCCCCAGACTACAGATCTTGTTATCTGGTAGCAATAGCCAAGTCTAAGGTAGAGATGTTGACTGATTTTTCAAGAATCTCTTGCAGAACTCCTGGAGAATAAGCAGCAGGAGAGGGCCTCTCTGTACTCAGGCAGCTTAGAGTTCATTATGGGGCATTCCCTCATCCCCCCCCCCCCGGAGCACTCCCAAATAAGTTAGGAAGAACACACCAACCCATGCAACAGCTAGACAAGTCCATTTAGGTACAGATTAAAGGCTCTATCAAGCCAGGCATATGCTTGTAATCCCAGTACTTGGGAGGCTGAGAAAGGAGGATCGCAGGTTCGTGGCCAGCCTCAGCTACTTAGTGAGTCCCTCTGCAACTTAGTGAGACCCTGTTTCAAAATAAAGAATAAAATATGACTGAGGGTGTAGCTCTGAGGTAGAATGCCCCTGGGTTCAATCTCCAGCACCGCAAAAAAAAAAAAGGTTCTATCAAGACAGGATGGTCCTCTCCAGTGGTGTTTCCACCAAGGGAAATGTCTTATGTTTGATGTGAGAGAAACACAAAGCATCATTTATGATCTGTATCACCTTGTGCAAATCTCGTCTGGGCCAGTTTTCCAGTCTTTAAAATGGGAATTGCAAGCCGGCTATGGTGGCGCATGTCTCTAATCCCAGTACTTGGGAGGCCGAGAAAGAATGATCACAGGCAACTTAGTGAGACCCTGTTCCAAAAATAAATAAAATAAAATAAAATAAAAAGGGCTGGGGTGTAGCTTGGTGGTGGAATGCCCCTGGGTTCAATCCTCAGTAACACACACACACACACACACACACACACACACACACACACACACACGAATTACAACAATCCCCACCACATGGAATTGTTGGAAGTAAATGGGATAATATACAGTCAATCCTTGTTATTTGTGAACTCCATATTTGTGAATTCGCCTACTCACCAAAATTTATTTGTAACCCCCAAATCAATATTTGCAGTGCTTCGGGGGTCATCTGTGGACATGCACAGAGCAGAGGAAATTGGAATTGCCCAATATACATGTTCCAGCCGAGGTCAAACACAGTCTGCTCTGCCTTCTTACCTCAGCTCATGCTGCAAACATGCATCCTCTTGCAGTCTACTTATTGCCCCCTTGTTGGGGGCATTTTTGTACTTTTGATTGGTGAGTTCACTGTTTAAAAATGGTCCCCAAGCATAATGTTGGTGTGGTGTCTACTGTTTCTTTTTTTTTTTTTTTTTTTTTGCTGTACTGGGGATTGAACCCAGGGGCGTTCTACCTCCGTGCTACACCCACAACCCTATTTTTTATACTTTATCTTGAAACCGGGTCTCACGAAGTTGCGGAGGGCCTCACCAAGTATATATAGAGAGAGAGACAGGGAGAGAGAGAGAGAGAGAGAGAGAGAGAGAGAGGTGAGACTGGCCGCGAACCCGGATCCTCCGGTCTCCATCTCCCAAAGTACTGGGATTACAGGCGTGCGCCACCACGCCCGGCTGTGTCTACTGTTTCTAAGCACAGGAAAACTGTGATAAGCATTACAGAAAAAATAAGTGTGTTAGATAAACTTTGTTCACTGATGGCTGTGAGTTCAATGTTAATGAATACTAATTATCATGATTTATAATTAGATTACTTATGTTGAACCAGAAGCCCACATAAAGCAAGGCTATGTAGATCAGTTGACAAAAACTGTGTGAGCTAAGGCTCACAATGACCTAACCTGGTATTTCTGCAAAGAGCGAAGTTTCAGCGTTCACTCATTCAGGATTCACAATGACTGTACAGAGCATAGCTACCTGAAATGGAAGCTTCTATACAGTGCTGGGGGTCAAGGAGAAGCATCCAGGACGTGCTGAGCTCTGCTCTCAGTGAGAAGACTTGAAGCACTCCAGCTCATTGCCATAGCCTTCATGCTCTGCCAGGAATTTGGTTCCTCCATCAAACAGGCACTTCCATAGCCGGGCGTGGTGGTGCACGCTTGTAATCCCAGTACTTTGGGAGGCGGAGACTGGAGGATCCGGGTTCGCGGCCAGCCTCAGCTCTCTCTCTCTCTCTCTCTCTCTCTCTCTCTCTCTCTCTACCTAGTGAGGCCCTCCGCAACTTCATGAGACCCGGTTTCAAAATAAATTATAAAAAAATAGGGCTGGGGGTGTAGCGCGGAGGTAGAACGCCCCTGCGTTCAATCCCCGGTACCGCAAAAAAAAAAAAAAAAAAAAAAAGGCACGTCCATGCCTCCCCTGTACCATTCTCTCCGGTCAGAGATGGTGGAAGGACAGTTACAAGGTTTTTAACTACCCCTCACAGCTCTGGCCATCTGGCGCTACTTCAGCTCTTGTTAATAAACTTCTTTCTTATTCCTGTAGGTGCCTCGTTTCTGCCCCAGGAGCGGGGGCTCTAGGCAGAAGCTGCATCTCCCCACAGCCTGGGGCTCCTAATCTCTTGCTTTCTCTGTTTGGTCCTCTTTTTCTCTCTGTCCCAACTATCCTGTATTTCAGGGGTTGCCTCCATTTAGATCCCAGAGGAAGAATGAAAGGAACACAGCCTTGTCTCTAGATCCAGGTTCTCCTGCAGGGAGACCATGAGGAGGGCTCTAAGGCAGTCATGGGAGATCACCAGGTCTTCTCTCTCCCCAGAGAAAGGCCCTTCCCTATGGGCTTCTCCTGTGCCCCCCGGCTGGGATAGAAGCAGTAAGAGCAACAAGGCAGAGGTTTTCTCTGCACATGGATCTGATTAGCCTCCATTCCTGAAGCTCTCTGGACTTGAACACTTTCTCCCCAGGAAGCCAGACAGTCAATTGGAAAGTCTGCAAACCTGTGCAGAGGCCAGACTGAAGGCAGCGGCGGCAGGGGTGAGATGGGAGGGCCGGGGCACTTGATCTCTATCATAGCCCTCTCCACCTCCGGCCTCCTGCCAGCTGCTGGTAGCCCCTGGCCAGGATCCTCCAGGAATTCAGAGCCTGAGGATTAAGTTACCTTCTGAATTCTATTAGCACAGGCCGGCTGGGGGTAGGGACAGGGGGGGCCGGGGCTCAGGGGGAGACATCCAGAGGTCTTTGGTGCCAAGCAGGCGCCTTTAGTTGCTGGTTCCTGACTTTTCAGCTCTGTCTCCCCCTTTGCCCTCCTCTCTCATGTTCTCTGCAGGGAAGTATGTGGATTATTTATATGAAAACTAAAAAAGGTATGAGTTCTTCAGATGTTCTTAGGCAACAGAAGTTAACAATAGTACAAAATAATATCCAGTTGAATATTTCTTATCCAAAATGCTTGACACCAGAAATGTTTTGGATTTCAGATTTTTTGGGGGGATCATTTTCATATACATAATGAGATATCTAGGGATGGGATCTAAGTCTAAAAATGAAATTCATACACCCTATCATAGAGCCTGAAGGTAATTTCATACAATATATTTAGTGCACCTGTGTTTTGACTGCGACTGGTCACATGAGGTCAGGTGGGGAATTTTCCACTCACGGTGTCATGTTGGAGCATTTTAGATTTTCAGATTAGGGGTGCTCCACCTGTAATAGCAAAACAATGTGCCAGGCACTGTTCTAATTGCTTAACACATATTAGTACATTTCACTCTCAAAATATCTCTACTATAGCCAGGTGTGGTGGCACACCCCTGTAATCCCAGTACTTGGGAGGCTGAGACAGGAGATTCGCAGGTTCGAGGACAGCCTCAGCAAGTAGTGAAACTCATCAACCTAGAGAGACCCTGTTTCCAAATAAGAAATAAAATTGGGCTGGGATGTAGCTCGAAAGTAGAATGCCTCTGGATTCAATTTCCAGTACCACACACAAAAGAAATTCTCTACAGATGAGGAAACTGAGGCAGAGCTGTATAACCCACAGGACATTGACACTTCCCCATTTTGGACTAAAGTTTCCCCATAAAAGGGATTAAACAAAACACATCTGAAGTACCTTACATCTCCATTCTATGCCCTTTCTTTCTTTCTTTCTTTCTTTCTTTCTTTCTTTTTTTGGGGGGTCTTCTTCCATAACAAGAAGGAGGAAAAGGAAGGAGAAAAAAGATTTCATTGGGTTCTTACTAGATGGGGCTCTATGAAAGGGTCAGCAAACTTCTTTAAAGGGCCAGAGAGTAAATATTTCAGGCTTTATGGTTCATACAGTCTCCATCACAGCCACACAGGCTGATTTTGTAGCATGAAGCTTCCAGAGACAATCTGTGAGCCAGTGAGCATAGCTGAACTTCAATGAATCTTCATTAACTAAAGATTGCTTTATAAGATATCTGAATACCCAGGCTGGGGTCTTGCCCTCAGAAAGCTTCCAGTCCGCTCCAGGCTTCATCATGAGATGCATGGGTGCGACTGACATAATCCATTTGTGGACATGCAAAACTACATATGTGCCTGGACACACACACACACACACACACACACACACACACACACTGCTCTCCAGACTTAACGTTTGCTTATAGAAGCAAAAGGTCTCTTTTACACATTGCTTCGCAGTTCACATCTCCAGAGGGGGTAGTACTGAGCGGCCGTTTACTGGGCATTCACTACTCTGGGAATCAGCCAATGTCTCGCAGTAACTGGAATGAATGCCTTACTCCAAAGCCCATGTTGCTGCATGTATCAATAGCTCATTACTTTATATTGAGGTATAATGCATATATCACTGTTTATATATTTTTTCACTGATGCATATTCGTATTGTTTGTAGGCTATTATGGAAATGCTTCAAAATTGACTACGGTAATGATTACATGTATCTATGAATACATGGACAACTACTGAATTGCATAAATTGGTAAATTTTATTATATGTGAATTTTATTAAAGCTGTTAAAATAATAATGCTTTGTTGATATAGGGATGTTTGTCTAGAAGTATATGTCTATTTTAGTGTCTTTATTGCTGCTATAACAAAGTACCATCAACTTAAGGGTTTAAAACAATGCTTATTGTTCTGAAGGTCCACAATAGGAAATGGGTTTCAGTGGCCCCAAATCAGTGTATTGGTCAGACCGTCCTCCCTCTAGAGGCTCTGAGAAGTCTGCTCACCTGGCTTTTCCATCTTCTCAAGGTCACGTGCATGAGCGGCTCCTCCACGATTAAAGCTCATCCCTCCATCCTCTACTACCCTTCTCACATTTCCTCTTTCTGACTCTGAATTCTTGGTAAGGACCATTGTGATTACATCAGGCCCTGAGTTATCCAAGATCATCTCCCCATCTCAAGAGTCTTAATTACATCTGCACATTCCCCTTTGCCATGTAGAATAGCATGTGTTCTAGAGATTAAGACATGACCATCTTTGATAAAACCATTATATATATATATATATATATATATATATATATAGCCCACCACATCGTGGGTGCATGTGTCTATGTGTTGTTTGTATAAAGTATTTCCCCCAACCCATGGCTTGCCTATTCGTTTTCTTAATTAACATTTTTGATTAACAAGCTTCTCTGGTAGAACTGGACAAGCTGATTCTAAAATGCATATAAAAATTCCAAGGACCTAGAGTAACTAAAATAATCGTGAAAAGAAGAGTACTCTTTTTCTTTTTTATGTGCTGCTGGATTACATTTGCTAATACAGTATTATATTAAGAATTTTTGCATCAATGTTAATGAAAGATATTCATCATCTATAGTTTTCTTTTCTTGCAGTGTCCTTGTCTTTGTCCAATTATGGTATTAGGTTTATAGGGGCCTCCTAATATGAATTGGAAAATATTTCCCTCCCTTCTATTTTTTGATAGAGTTTTTGTAAGATTGACATTATTTCTTTCTTGTTTTATAGTATTTACCAGTGGAATTTTTTTGGCCTGAAGCTTTCACTTTTTGGAAAATTTTAAATTATAAGTTTTAATTCTTCAATAGAGATAAAAAATACTAAGATTTTTCTATTCCTTGCTGTATCCATTTTTATTAATTTATTTTTTGTGCTAGGGATTGAACCCAGGGTCTTGTGTGGTCTGAGCACATGATTGACTATTGAGCTATACTACCTAACCCCATTTTGGTAATTTGTGTCTTTCACGGAATTGTGTGCTTCATCTAAATTTTTGCAGCCCCCCCTTTTTTTTGCAGTACTGGGGATGGAACCCAGGGGAGTCTACCTCTGGGCTACACCCCCAGCCCTATTTTTTATTCTTTATTTTGAAACAGGGTCTCACTAAGTTGTGGAGGGCCTCACTAAGTAGCTGAGGCTGGCTGTGAACTCAGATCCTCCAGTCTCAGCCTCCCAAGTACTGGGATTACAAGTGTGCGCCACCACACCCGGCTAGCCCCTTTGTTTTAACAAACACAACTTCTTTCCTTTGCCATCGAATTGGATAAGATTTACTAACCGCCCCTGGTTTCCATGCATAGTAATTGCTTACAATATGTATTTTCTTTCTCTCTCTTTTTTTCTGATTGCAATAGTAACACTACTTTATTAAAGACAGCTTTGAAAACACATACAATCCTAAAGAAGAAACTAAAAATCACCACTAATCATACTGCCTAGAAACAAATCACTATCAACATTTTGCTGTATTTTATAACTTATTTATGAAAAATAATAATTATTAAATGTACATACAATTAAATTGACTTTTTAGGACATCGCTCTTTAAGAGCATGGGCAACACAAGGAAAATTCCAGAAAGCATTGCACTACTGGGATGGGTGCTCATCTCTCTGTCTTTGAGGGAGTGGGGTCCGATGGAGGACTGTTCCTAGAGACAGAAAAGCAGACAACAGCACTTTCTTCAGGAAAGGGGTCCAAGCACTTTGGAGGCAGTCAGCAAACACAGGCTAAGTGCAGCCAAAAGCTAGATTCTAAACAGGATTTAAATAAATGAGGAATTATTTTGTTTCCATCCACAGTTGAAATATCTACAGTAGTTCTATTTTAACTGGTAGTTCAGAGGGGATCTTGTATCTTTCCATGGAATATGTACGTGACTCTTTCCCATCAGAGTCCATCACGATGGGTAGAGAAAGCCTGGGTTCTTAATACCGCATGGCTGAGCTCCCTCAGATATGGGACCTCAGTGAAGGCAACCTACGTATTATGGTTTAGAGCTTCAATGTCCCCCAAAGGCTCCTGTGTGGGAGACTTGGTCTCAAGCTGATGGTGCTGCTGGGAGGTGGCGGCAGATTTATGAGATGGGGCCTCATAGGAGGAACTTAGCCCATTGGGGGTGTGCCCTTGATGGGGTTATTAGGACCGGCTCCTTTCCCATCTCTCTTTCTTTGCTTTCTGCCACCATGATGTGAGTAGCCTCCTCCACCACATTCTCCTGACACTATGAGGTATGGCCTCACCGCAGGCCCTAAAGGGACTGAGCCAACCGTAGACTGGAACCTCTGAAACCCTGAGCCCAAATAAACCTTTCCTCTTTTAAGTTGATTATCTGAGGCATTTTGTCACAGCAGCAGAAAGCTAACATGCTAGGGAAGGGTCAGTATCTGCCTGGGGATTCCTGAAGATTCGTAAGGCTTGGTGAGACACTGGAATGACAGGAGTCTTGGGGCCCCGCCTGATGTCATCTTTCCTGTTCCAAACTTGTCTGTGTGGGGAAGCACCCAGGGACCAAAGCTGAAGTTGGTATCTGGCCCTTGCAAATCCCTCAGTCCATGTCTGCTGTTGAAGCACAACTGACCAAAACATGGGCAGTAACTCTCTCCCCATCTTCCCCCATCGGCCTGCCTCTCCTTTGCCCCTCTTTGTCAAAACAAAGACCTCTTTCAAAGGCCGGGAGCTTCTCCTACTATGAAAATGGCCCCTTTTAAGTATTTTGTCAAGAGAGGGTCTCATAGATACATAAGAGGTTTTTCACTCTTGGGGATGGATCCATCTCAATATGAACTCTCTGGGCAGGGCTTCAGGGAAGCAGGTGGCACCCAGGCAGAGCCTCTAGAGAGCCCTCCCTGTGGGGCTGGCTTGATTTGGAGCAAGGCAGCCTGTGCATCTGAGCTTGACGGCAGCAGCCCTCAAATGCTAGGTACACATCCGGGGAACAGAAGGGACTATGTATCTGAGAAAGTATTTGGCCAAGTATCATAGCAGCTTCACATGAGGGACTGTGTTTGCCAAACTAGCAGTGAAGGTGGCCTGAATAGTTGGAACTTGGGCTGGATTTTAAGGGAGGTGATCAACTATGTATGGGAGGCAACCAATAGAGTTCATTTGGGGTCCACAAACCTCCCCAGGGATCCGTAAGTAGAGTTCTACTTTAACATAATTGCTTTCCTATGTATTAAAAAAAAACACTACTAAGAGCTGGGTATGGTGGCTTATGCCTGTAATCCCAGTACTTGGGAAACTGAGACAGGAGGATAGCAGGTTCAAGGCCAGCCTCAGCAACTTAGTGAGACCCTTGACAATTTAGTGAGACCCTGTTTCAAAATAAAAAATAAATAAAATAGGGCTAGAGAAGTATTCTAGTTCAGAATACCCCTGGATTCATCCTCAGTCAAACACACACACACACACACACACACACACACACACACACACACACTCACCTACTCATAGAAGGGATCGGGAGCCTTCGCTAGTCTGTCAAAGTGATCTCTGGCACCCCCAAAAAAGTCAAAAGGATAAGAATCCAATGCTCTCTCTCCTTTCTTTTCTCCTGTCTTTTTTCTCAGTTTTTATAGTTGAGCAATTGCAAGACAAAAAAAGCTGAAGCCAGGCATGGTGGCACATACCATACCTATAATCCCAGTACTTGGGAGGCTGAGATGGTAGGATCACAGGTTTCAGGGCAACTTCAGCAACTTAGCAAGATCTTGTATCAAAATGAAATAAAATAAGGCTGAGGGTGTAGCTCAGAGGAAGAATGCCCCTGTATTCAATCCCCAGTAACCCCCCGACACACAAACAAAACCAAACAAAAAAGCTTACTGATACTAATGCTTCTTTACAACATACTTTCCATGTGTTTTTTAAGAAATTTATATCTATGCCATGCATGGTGGCGCACACTTGTAATCCCAGTACTTGGGAGGCTGAGACAGGTGAATCGTGGGTTTGCAGCCAGCCTCGGCTACTTCATGAGGCTCTCCGCAACTTAGTGAGACCCTGTTTCAAAATAAAGAATAAAAAATAGGGCTGGGGGTATAGCTCAGAGGTAGAATGCCCCTGGGTTCCATCACCAGTACCACAAGAAAAAAAAATTATATCCTTATCACACTAAACCTCAATATGATGTATGGTTTCAATGCACCAATAAAAGTATATTTTAAAACTTTACATCCTGACTGTAGATATAGCTCAGTGGTAGAATGCTTGCACAAGGATGAGATGTGAAAAGAAAGAAAAAGGATGAGATGCTTGCATGCACAAGGCCCTGGGTTCAATCCCCAGGACCAACAAACAAAACAAAACAACAAAAAAAATTTACATCCTTATCAGGAGAGAATAAGGAAAGACAAAGGAGATGCCTCACTTTCACTATTTAGTGAGGAAACCCACCCTGAGGTTTTTGTGTGTCTTACCTCCCTGCAAAGAGGGCTTGGGGCAGACGGGAAATTTCAACATGTGCAAACCTATGGGTTAGGACTCAAGCCGCATGATGGGGAGCGGGAGTTTCCCAGGAGTGCTCTCACAGACCTTGAAGCTCAGCTGTTGAAATCAGCATTAGCATTTGGCTGTAGTCCAAAACCTCCTTCATCACCTTCAGAACATATCTCAGAATCTAATAATAATTTAAGTGAGTATTTTTGTCAAACTTAAAAAGCTTGGCATGTTCTGTCCTTTAATAATCTCTTCTCAGCAAAGGGAAGCTACTTAATAAATCTCAATGGTAATGGATGGAATCCATCAAGAGGAAGAAAGTTATTTAATAGTTATTTGACTTAATTAGTCTTCAAAATATTTTCCTGGAGAGGGCTTGGACAGTTCAAGTCATTTTTCTATCAACATTGATAAGGCTTTGGTACTGAGGTAGTAGTAGGGTCCTTGTAGGAAGCTTCCAGCTTCCAACTTTTTGTATAGTTTGGCCTTTGGAATTGGTAACAAACAATATGACAGGTGTTTCTAGAAATCATTAGAAGTAAAAATTCCATTTGGATTCCTATATATATTAGTCCTAGAGCAGACACAGTTGGTTGCTCCAATATCCATTTTCCTTTGTGTGTGTGTGTGTGTGTGTGAGAGAGAGAGAGATAGAGAGAAAGAGAAAGAGATACTGAGGATTAAACCCAGGGGCATTCCATCTCTGAGCTATACCCCTGCACTTTGTTATTTTTATGTTGAAATAGGGTCTCACTAAGTTACCACACACTGGCCTCGAACCTGAGATCCTCCTGTCTCAGCTTCCCAAGTATTGAGATTACAGTTGTGTGCCACCGTGCCTGGCCCTTTTTTTCTCTAGTAAAGAATTACCATGATTTAGCTGAGCACATGACTGCTCAGCTAGATCACATTCCCAGCCTCTTTTATAGCTCTATGGACATGTGACTAAGTCTTGGCCAATGAGATGTAAGCAGAAGTGGTATACACATCTTCTAGATTATTCCTTGAGGAAAAAAAATGTGACCACTATCATCTTTCTTCCATTCCCACTAAAAGGCAAAAATTATGGTAGGAGCTGGAGCAACCATCTTAGCCTAGGAGGTAGAGTCACCTACCGGTAAAGCAACAGGGCAGAAGAGACCTGGGTCTCCTATAAGATATAAGAAGCCTGGATCTCCAGCACCAGCAAACTACCAGACCAGCCCTGAGCCTCTACCCAGATTTTTACATAAGAGAAATATACTTTGTTAGAGACACCACTATTCTGACCTCTGGTGTAATAGCTGAATCAGTATTCTAACCCATGTTGGACCCTGCCACATTTCTTCCTACACCTAATCACTTGTACCTGCTTCTCAGCTCCATTTAATCTTTCTGGTCAACCTCTGACATAAGCTATCATGATTCATTGCCAAAGCTTCCTCAGTCACTCATCCTTATATGATGATATATCTTATTTCTTCATCCAATCTCCCTTCCCTACTCCACTTTCAGTTCTCTACCATGGCCTACCTCTTGACAATCTGTGATCGCCCACATCTGAAAAGAAGCCATCAAAATAAAACAAAAAAGTTGACAATATTTATTTAGCATTTATCATGTGCCAGTTTCTACTCTAATTTCATATTAATGTAATGTCTAAACTAATTACATCTCATCTTAACCCTTCAGCAACCCTTTGTTGGAAGTGAGGAATTCGAGGCTCAGAGAGATGAGGGGCTGCTCTACTCACTAATTTTGACAGAGATCCTGACTCTAGAAATCCTCAACCGAGATAAGTAAGGACAAAGAGGACCTTGAGATCACTGAAGAGTAGGAAGGCTAGACTACTTATGACCAGGATGGTCTGAGAGGCAGTTACTGGTTCTTCCTCAGTGGCCCTGGAAGCCTGCCTGAGGATCACAGTTTCTTCTTGCCCACCTCACTCCAGGCAGCAGAAGAAAGTAAGGGAGCAGAACCCTGGTGGAAGAGGAACTTCTTATTCCAGGCTGTTGAGCTTTATAGGACCAGCTGAGGGATTCCCCAGATACATTGTCCTGACATGGAATTCCATTTGTTCCCCACCCCCTTCTCTTATCATCCTCTCTGTAGAGCCTTGTAATATTTTGAAGTTAGAATATCCCCCTAGCTCTCATGGAAATTAGGCAGCCATGTTGGAAATGGGGCTTGGTTGCCAAGGAGAGGTCCCTGGGGATAAGACTTTTGAGATTATATAAGGTCCCTCCTCCCCCTATTCTCTCTCTTGCTTCCAGCCTCCATGATGTGAGACCAGAACTTTGCTCTCTTGCTCTCTCTGCTTCCCACCTCCATGCCCTGAGCTCTGCAGACCCAGCCTGATATGGACTGAAACTCTGAAATCTCCAAAAATTGTGAGCAAATAAATCTCCCTCTAAATTGTGTGGTTAGTTGTTTTGGATTATAGTAGTGAGAATGCTGACCAGAATACTCCTTCTGGCTGTAAACCTCATTGGTTCATTGACCAAACCATAGTCTCTTTCCCCAGGCACCTCTGGCCAGTGTCCTTGACTGTGTCTTACCCCAGCAGGGTAGCTGCCTCTGTTGATTCCCCAGCCCTAATCCAGAGTAAGTACTCTGAGCCCATCTTGTCCTGCTGCTGGGGATCGCTCTGGGTGCAACACTAACTGAGGTGTGGAACAAGCTGGGTAGCTTTGGGGGCCTCTTCCTGCATGTCTGGTTCTCAGGAAGCCACACAAATGCCCCAAGCTGCTCTTTTGTCATTCACACGCTGCCCTCTCCTCTGTGCTCCTGAACATACACCATTCAACGGTTGTTCAAGTGGTGCCCTCCCTAGCGGTTCCCCCAGAATCCTGCAATTCCCACCCTCAGGCCCTCTCCATTTTTATCTAATTTTTTCTTTGTCAAGCTTTGTGTTTAATTAGAACCACATTACAGCAGAGAGCAGCTCACCAAGCCAGACCCCCAGAGAGCCCTGTGAAGAAGAACTGGTTCTCTCCCCTCAGCCTGAGGACAATGTGTCCCTCTTCTCCCATGCCACATGCTGACCAGCTGAAGGACATTCGGTCTGGCCACAAAGGAAATCAATCTGAAGTAAAACATGCCTATTTAACATGGAAAATTCTCCCTCTCTCATTCTTCCTTTTTCCACCTAAAATGTCTGGCTGGCCTTGCTTCCTTCCCCCAGCTTCAGCAAGGGTGTTGTGTGATTGCATGTGAATCGAGTTGTAATTCTTCTATCACAGTGGGTGGTTATTTGTCATGGGAGAGTTTAGTCCTGTTACTATACTGGGGACATCTCAGCTCAGACTGTCCTTCCTTCTTTTTTTTAACTTTTTACTTTGAAGTTTTTGTTGTTGTTGTTGTTTGTTTGTTTTTGTACTGGGGGTTGAACCCAGGGTATTCTACCACTGAGCTATACTCCCAGCCATTTTCATTGTTTTATTTGAAACAGAGTCTTGCTAAGTTGCTGAGGCTGGCCTTGAATCTGTGACCCTCCTCTCTCAGCTTTCCAAGTAATGCGATTACAGGTGTGCACTACCAGGTCCTGCTAGTTGTCCCTCCTTCTTTTTTTTTT